>JASSUY010011161.1:0-25968 GCA_032466535.1 Forpus xanthops
TTGGACACAGGGCTTGGAGCAAGCTGCTCTATGGAAGGTGTCCCTGCAATGGCAGTGTTGGAGCTGGAGGAGCTTTGAGGTCCCTTCCAACCCAAACCAGTGTGGGATGCTGTGATTTCATGTGCAGGTATTAAAGTTTCACCTCTGTTCCTATACCAGTATATGGTTTTTACTGGAGTCCACAGGGCAGTGCCACCAGCATCCATGCAGTGAGCAGGGGCACGGCTGCTCTGGCTCCATGTTAGGAATTGCTGCAGCTCTGTGCAGATTCAGATTCTCCAAAACTGAAGTTTGTGAATAGGAGGGAAATACCACGTGTCCCATCAGAGGCAGAGAAAAGGGAAACTTGGGCATGTGCTGGTTCAGGTGAACTCTGGATTGAGATCTGCCATTTATAGAGTAACAGAGTCATAGAACAGGGCTGGAGAGGACCTTAAGATCATGTAGTTCCAACCCCACTGCCAGGGGCAGGGACACCTCCCACTATGCAGCATTACTAACAAAACATACTATCAAGAGTAATGCAAAACGCCCCATGAGCAGAGCAGATCACTGAACACGTTTCCCCAGTTCTCAGCCTTCACACCTCTCATTCTCAGCTGCTCATAAAGCACCAGGTCCTTCAGTGAGTAAAAACATTCACTGTTGAGAACGTTTTACTTCCAACCCCCTGAAGTTCAACTGACCACTGAAAAAGATGAGCACTAAGAGCGTGAATGACAAACGTCCAACAAACCCCAACCCTACAAGTGGCTCGTTGCTTGTCCTGAGCGTTGCATACCCTCCCACACGGGCAGCACGGTGGAGTTTCACATGAATATACAATTACAGGTTGTATTCAGCAAAAACAGGCCACAAGCAAAAGCACCTTTGAGAAGGAACAAGCACCAGGAGCCTACCCAGGCTCCCAGCATGGGGAAGGGGGGGCAGAAGAATGTCCCATCTGCAAACACAGCAAAGAGCTGAGCAGCGGCACTGAAAGTAAAGCGGGGTCAGGTTCCTCTGCAGGAGAGAACTAAAAGGCTCTCAAAATGAATGGAGGGAACGCTCTGTGTCTGCTCTCCTCCACTTCATGCAATAAGCACAGAAGAATGAAAGGGAAACGTGGGAGTCGGGGAAAAAGGAAGGAAAAAAACCACGGAGTCTTTATAGGCATCAAATGTATAAAACTGAACACAATGGAACTGTGAGTGAATAAGAATGGCTGCAGTCAGTACACAGGTGAATGAGGTGTCCTTACTTTGAGCAACAAATGGCATCGCAATGGTCCCAGCAGGCTGAGCACAGCTCACAAAGCCCTCAGCAGCAGCAAGCCTTGCCTTTTACTCCGGGTGGCTGCTCAGATGCAGTTAAGAGCTGCCACTCAGCCTCCAGCAGTAAAGCCAGCTTGAATACCTGCTCTTCCCCAGCCCTACAGTCCTGCGAGGCCCCTTGATGAGCACTGGGGCTCTGCACACCTCCAGATGTGACACAAATAAGCACACACAGTCAGAAATGAACAACCAGTTCAGAGGGCTCACTGTGATGTGAACAGCAGAAATGACCCAGCTCTTCACAATCACTCTGGTTTTAGAGACCCAAGTTTGAACACAGTGATTCCTCCCAGACCCACAGCCCATGGTGGGCAACACAGCACACAAATGCATCCCAAGGAGCCAGACCCTGTCTGCAGGGATAAGGGACTCAGCATAGCCACCAATGTGCTGCATGAGCCACTCGCAGCCCGTACCTATCCAGGCTGTGGCTTTCAGCTCAGAACACGCAGCATATGAAATGACACAGCCATTTTCATGCAATCCCAGGCTGGTTTGTGCTAAAAGCTCATCCAGTTCCAACCCCTCTCAGCACCCTCATAGGGAAGAGCTTCTGCCTAAGAGCTCATCTCCATCTCCACTCTGGCAGCTTAAAGCCATTCCCCCATTCCAAAACTGAGCTCATCCAGGCTATAGTGCTCCTGAGGTATTACAGCTGATGTACACAAGCATCTGCTCAAGTACAGCCAGGACAGACTGAAGCAAGAGTGATGATTTAAGTTCTCCATTACATAGCATCTAACACAACAAGATGCTGAATCAGAAGTCGGGCTCTCAGATGCCTGAGGTACCAAGGAAATGCCCCTCCACGCTAAGCAAGGCCTTTTAAAGAAGGCACACCTATTAATGTCTGAAAACCCCAAATACTCTGTGACCAAAACACAGGCTGAGCTTAGCACTACACCTGCTCTGCCTTCTTGTTCACATAACCTGTCACTTTATTTCTCCATCTCATGTCCCCACAACTAAACCACACAACTAACGACTCCCACTGCGCTTTCATGGGCACGGATAGAGCCAAACCAGCAGGCCAGAGGAAGCAGTCCTAACCGCATCTCCTGTGACAAGCACTATCTCTAGCAGGAGCCCTCGCTGACTCCAGATTCATTAACAGACTGCCCTTACCCTGTCTGAAGCAGTTATTGCTCCTCCTAGAGAGGCAGTGTTCCAAATGACACAGCCAGGAGAGACGAAAACCGACAGAAAGAGAAACCCCACAGGACTGTTTGGGCGTTGTTTGCGTTTATGTATGGTATAATCAGGAAATATAGGTCAGCTACAAAAGATAAAGAGCTCTGCACATGACAACCAAAACACAGATGGGTTGTTTGCCACCCGAACCCAAAAATATAATAGTGAGCCATGTGTTGACAGTCCCACATTTGTAACATTGCCACTTCAAAGTATCTCCATTCACTGCTTTTCTCTCTGCTAACTTTAAACATGACACCAGAATGATGCTCCCTGAGAAGCTGTGGCTGCCCCATCCCTGCAGTGTTCAAGGCCAGGTTGGACACAGGGCTTGGAGCAAGCTGCTCTATGGAAGGTGTCCCTGCCTGGGGCAGGGCTTGGAGCTGAATGGGCTTTAAGGTCCCTCCAACCCAAACCAGTGTGGGATTCTCTGGTATTCTAAAAGGCACCTCTACCTGGCAGGCCACAAAGCAGCAGTCCACAGGCTCCGCAGGAACGTGACCTATACACTGTGCTCTGCATCTGTACAGATGTTCTCTGAGAACAGCAAAAAAGACTTCACAGACTCCAGACCAGCCTGGGTTGCAAGGGACCTTAGAGATCACCTGCTTCCAACCCCCTGCCATGGACAGGGACGCCCTCCACTACAGCACGTTGCTCATATTCAGTAGAAGCTGTCACCTGAAAAAGGAGCTCTGCCTATGGTCCTAGTAAGAGACTGATTAAAGGAATGCAGGCGTTAACAACTGGTGCTGTACGTTCATTGAGGTGCGTGTGTCTGCCCTCATGACTGGAGGTTTCGTGTTTTAATTCAGAAAGCAAAATCCACACAAATGAGGGAAAGCATTAGAAGGGGTGAAGGCCTGTATAAGCCTCTCTTCATAGCCAGTATCCAAAGCAGTGACAACCAGTGAACAATATCTAATAAAAGTCACAGACATCTGAGTAATACTGGTGGCATTTAGAGCTCTTCTCTCTTATTTATGTGACTCAGAGTCAGACACTCTGCATATTTTCAGTAGGGAATAAACAAAGTCCTCTCCACAGCACAATCCGAGAAGTTCTTGAGGATCGTTCTCCACCCTCACTCAAAGTTAAAGGCAGGTAAAAGCCATCAGACTTCTTTATACGTGGAGGAGAAAACACTGCTCCTCTCCAACGCCGCAGGACCCTACCCACCAAACGTGGGGATTCCCCCATTCCACCAGGACAAAGTCCCTCAAGAAGCCTCAGGACTGTCTCAATCCTGGCTTTCTGGTAACACCCACTCTACAGTCGGAGCTCAAATGCCAACGGGCAAGTTCGGCCGTGGCTGGCTTATTGGAAAGTGTTGTGTCACAACCCAGGGCAATTTGCAAAGCAGCACTGTGATTTAATCTGCGTGGAGGCAAACCACAGCAGCTACTAATCACTTCAGCAGTTTTCCTTGCGTGACCTTCAAAGTGCCTGCCAATTGGAACTTGGAGATCCCAAACTGAACTGCACCCCATTGCTGCTGAACCCATGAAGGAGCTTGTCTGGGGTGACAAACAGTTAAAGGGAAAGCTGAAACCAGTCCGCTAAGAACAATAAAAGCAGCACTATGTTATGAGCTGTCCTGCTAAATTTAGTCTTTCCAAAGGCTTAACTGTGCCTAAGTTCCCTTCATTTCCTGGGTGGGGGTAAGAGTTACAGCAAGAGAAAAGCTAGTTCATGTCTCAGCTGCATTTAGCACATCCTCAAGAACATAACAATGCACAACAAAACAAAGGACTCTTCCACTTAAGAGTAAGCCAAACAGGTAACAAGGTAAGCAAGAAGCATCCACATCCATGCAGCTGAGCTCAGAGCTCAAAATCTGAGGGCAGGGAATGAGCACACGGACTTCAGCAAGTTTGGACCTGTGCTCTTTTCCCATTGCTTAGGACTTGTACCTCAGTAGCACCCATGGGCACACTCTCCCAAAGAAATACAGTTTTCCTTCCCCAATTTCGGAAGTTCTCTCAGCAATGCTAGGAATGAGAGTGCTACTCTGTGTCATTCACACCAGCATGCCCCATTTATTTAGACTAAACATTCCATTATTATTACAGCTCCAGCCATTTCACTACTCTCTGCTGAAGCCATTGCATCACCCCATGAATCACATATTAACTCAGTATCTGGGGACCAAAACCACATGCCAGTGTAACATACAGAACTGGAAAAGGAAACGAGAGCAAGCAGGAGGGAGCAGCAAACACTACACAGTGACCGAAACTCATCTACCCGATCAGCCAAAGAGGGAGGTGATGTGCACTGAAGGCCATAGAACCACAAACCGGTCTGGGTTGGAAGGGACCTTAAAGCTCACTCAGTTCCAATCCCCTGCCACAGGCAGGGACACCTTCCACTAGAGCAGCTTGCTCCAAGTCACGTCCAACGCGGCCCTGAGGTCCCTTCAGATTGCAGAGAACCCTTTGCATTTACAGATTTCAATTTCCTGTACTCCACTTGTCAGCTGAATACTAAACACGCACAGATACCAAAGCTGAAGTCTCACACTTGGATGTGAGGGCCTTGGCACGTTCAAACTTTAATTGCCTTTCCAAACAGAAGAATTCAGTGCAAACCCATTAAACCAGGTCCCCCAGTCCCCACCTTCTCATTAGCATCACATTAGGGAAAATACTCTGCAGTTTTATACATTTTAATTCAGAATAAGTTATTGTGGCAAACATTTTAATAGGCTATGTGAGATAGCATGGACTGATTTACCTACCTTCTCTGTGATGTAGAAACTGGAACTATCAGCATGCTGCAGCGCAAACTGATCGTGATTTGCAAGAGACCACCTTAGAAACATGAAAACAAATTAATCACCAAATGAAAACTTCAGTACTCAGGAAGCACCCTTTACACAGTTTCACTACCAACACACACATGCAGGTCATTCCCCTGCCTTCCTTATGCTTTTCCATAGCTCCAAAGTTTAAGATAAAAGCATGCTTATGAAGGGAGAACTGCAGTACAAGTACATCCTATAAGTAAGGCTTTTCCCTTTGCATACCTCAAACAAAGCCCTAAACTTGGCCACGGTTGAGAAAGGAATTCCGTAACAAATACCTTCCTTCCAAGGCAAAAGTAAAACGAAAGGAAAAGGGAGGAAGGGGGAAGGAGAAGAGGAACAACTTTGTCTCTACAGTGACACTTCAGTGCTCCAAAAATAAGCTGATAATGATCTGAGATTCACTCCAGATCTATAAAAAACAGCAAGCATAATTTTTGCTTGCAGTAAGCAAGATCATTAAATCACTAAGAGACACAAAAGTAATTTACAGCTCCAAGACTTTATGCTAGTTTATACAACACCCAATGCACATAGTGTTAAGTTGATATATTACATTGCACATAAAATACCACCTTTTTAACTTAGTGGCAACTGGATGAATATAAACTGCTGCGCGGTAGCACTTGCTTAACACAGCATTTTCATCCCCAAAGCTTAACACAGTAAAACTAAAGCAAGATAATTCCCTTAGCCAGTTCATAGCTCCTACTGCAGGACTTGTGATTACCCTTTTGCTTTCATGTGAGCAGCCACGTCAACCGGACCAGTTTACAGTAGCCACTAGACCCAATGCTCGAAAATCACAGCCACAGTCATCAGTGCGTTAGGTTCCTCCCCCCAAGGACTGCAGGGACAACAAGTGTTAAAGTGAATGGGTAAAATGCACCCCTGTGCAGAAAGGCAACCGTCTAAATGAATCACCCACATGATGGAGCTGCTTTTTTACGTGCTCATCTGGCATGTAATTGATCCGAAATGCATGGCAAATTCAAGATCTGGAGACAAAACAACTACAAGATTTAAGGAACTAATGACTAGGCATATCTAGAGGAGCATCCTGGTTGGTTTAACAGCTCAAGAAGTGCAGTAGTGCAAGGCAGGACTTACCCATCGCAGACTTCTTTTATTATTGAGGACAGCGGCTTTTTCTGGTTGGGAAAAAAAAGAAAGAAAAAATCCATCACCAAATTGGCACAAGCCCTGAGCTCTTAAATATGACTGCAAGGAACATCACACGTGAGTAGTGTTTCGTGTTTTGTTTAATATCAACCTTGATAGGACCCCAACATTTCCTGCTGCTTTGGTCTGATAATCTACGGAGACAGCAATTCGACACATGAGCATGATGGCATTATCAGTCCTTTTCTGTCAACATTAGCCCATATGGCACCAACTGAGAAATCAAAGCATCTTTTGTGTCCACTGCATCCCATTACCCCATAGGAACACAAGATTTAGACATCAACGTGAGCATTTTCCAGGAGTGACATCTGAAGCAAGACATTCAGTAGTTTTAAACCTCCTTTTGCCCCTTTCAGCTATGGTGGGATGCTGACACCGATCCTCTCTTGTAAGCACATATGCAAGTTCCCCTCTGACAAAACACCAGCTGGAAGGTGGTAAGATCTCAGATGTATCAGTTCTGCTTTATTCTCTACATCTGCGAGCATTTGGGCTGACTGAAAACAGCTCTGTTGCTTTGGGTCCTAAAATAGAAGGAAGTCTCATTTGGTGATGTTGCAATGCTCTTAGCGTCGTTATAAACACAGGGTGCGCACACAAGTGTTCTTAGAACATTGCTGGCTAAAACAAAATGCATTTTTAGACCCCAAAACACAGATGAAGTCGCATGGCAAAAGAAACCCAGACCAAATTTCACAAGCTGGGTGACTGCTGAGCCTTCCTTCTCCAACACTGAGTGACTACAGTGTCCCACAGCTCAGCTGCATTGTGAGAACCCCCTGCATCACCAACAGCACAGGACCATCTCTCTCCTCACTTCCACTAATCACCCGGTTCTTTAAAAGCAAACCAAACCAACACAAACCGATGTCAAAACAAGCTGCTGCCCTTGAATGTTTAGAGGAACACAATTAGGCTAAACATTAACTCAGCAGCAGTGTTTGTTATGCCAAGGGAGAGTTACTTTTCTCCTTGGATTTGTTTTGCTAACTGCATCCTAGACAGCAGGGCAGAGACTCCCTGGTCAGGTCAGGTTCAGGGAAGGGTTTACTTCAACAGGCAAGTCAACTAAGCCAGTCTATACACAAGCAAAACCCTAACACAAAGCCATTTCAACCCAGCATAACACAGACCCTTTAGTCAGACGTGAATGAAAGCATCTGCTGAAAAGATCCTGTCCCCACTTACCATGCTGCTGCAGCCCTTGCTTTCCACCTTCCTCTTTCACCGCCATCACTGCACTAGCAGGACCACCCGGATAACCCACCCCAGGGAACTCGATCACACTGAAGACTGGCCTTATAAGGGGAGAACAATACATAGCTTTCACCTGGGTTAATCCCCTCACCTGGCTTGCTGGTACCTAAATGATTAGTAAATACCAGCACCTGGGAGAGAAGGCACGCCTGAACCTGCTCCCTTCTGCACAGCACCTCCTCTGTTGCACTGGCTCTGCTGCTCACAGAGCCATAGCCAGGCTGGGAAGCAGATCAGGCAGATCATATGGGACACAAAAAGAGCCTTTTCCTGCCCACCATGTCTTAGCCCCATCAGTTCCTCAGTCTGCAGCGCTGCGGCTCATGTGCAGCCCATCTGACCTCCTCTCCTCCTCCCTGAGCGGGTCAGGAGCCTCTGAAAGCAATCCCTGCTTCCAACTCTCCACCTCATTTCTGAGGAGGGATAAGGGGAGAAGGAAGCACAGGTGCTGCTGGTAACTCTGGTTTGCCACCAGCAGGCGAGCTGCTGCCAAGCTGTGGGCCCTTCTCCCCACAGGATGCTACTGCAGATCTGCTCTACTACTCACCCATCGTGGCAAAACTTCTACCTGGCGTATTGACTCCTTTCCTATAAAGTAAATTGGCACCAGCAAACAGATTTAACACAGGGGAGGACAGAAAGGGTAACTGCCCCTCCTGCCCATTACTTCCCATAGGAACTACAGTTTGCCATCAAGAACTATGACAAAAAGACACTTCAACAACCACACTGGCAATTACATAAACACTGGGGGGACTGGACACAACTACTTCCTAAATCCTCTACACCATCAGCTTTTATGTCCTTACCCATCCTACACATCTCCTCTGCCTTTTCCTATTCCGTTATCATATGGCATCACCTGACATTAAAAACTTGGACAAATAAAACCGAATGAAACCACAGCAAATCAACTGGAACCTGGCAGGGACAGTTCAGAAAGGAAGACCAGAATGGATCTTCAGTAATGCAGGTTATTACCACTGCAATCCTAATAAGCCGCAGCTCCCATCCATCCCTCGGGCTGCACTCCCCCTGCAGATGAGGGAAAAAGCCTATTCCGCTCCTGAAGGCCCTCCAAGGACATGTTCCTTTCTTGCCTGGCCCTAAATATTTGCCTGATGTCAGAAAGAATGGACTTGCTGGAGTGGTTTTGTTATTTTAATCTTCACTAAACTACATCTATGGAGATGTACAGAACACCTCAGCTGCAATTACGGGTCTGAAAAGCCAAATTCACCTTCTTAGTGAGCGCACTGCACCGAGCTCCTCACAACCAGGCAGCCCAGAAATATGTCAGTGTTTTCCCTCGTTGAAATGAGCGGTTTGTGTGGTTCAGGTTTGGGTGTTGCTGCCTGTGTCCTCCCCATTTACCTGATCTCCTTCCCTGCTCTAGCGAAAATCACAGCATCCCACACTGGTTTGGGATGGAAGGGACCTCAAAGCTCACACAGCTCCAACCCTGCCATTGCAGGGACACCTTCCATAGAGCAGCTTGCTCCAAGCCCTGTATCCAACCTGGCCTTGAGCACTGCAGACACAGGGCAGCCACAGCTTCTCTGGGCACCCTGTGCCAGCGCTCAGCACCCTCACAGGGAAGAATATGTTCCCTTTTTAAAGGACCAGCTGAGATTCACTGCTTTTTCTTTCCCCCAGCCACCCCCCCTTGTTTTCTGACAGTGATTGGGATATGGCTTTCCCTGGCTGACACCTTCCAGTGAGAGAAGCAACAAGAAAACCCTTAACCCTTGCTGTCCTTAAGCCTATCAGAGAAAAACAGCAGATGCAGCACATCTGTTAGTGGAAAACAGCATTTAAAACAAAAAAGTCTGTTCTCGATCTGTGCATCTGTCAAAACCCAGAATCTCAAGCCAGTAAATACACCATTCTGGCTCTAATTAATGCTGCCATTCCGCCTGCAAATCCTGTACTGCAAAAGTCATTTTTATGGCTATTAAAACCCAGAAAACCCCCCTTTTCACAGTCGGTGGAGGATTCATCTGTTACGGTCATACACCTGGGGCCACAGAATCAGGAGCAGGACTGCCCGGTGGCGAAGAGCAGATGCTGGGACACCTGGGTCCTCAACTCATTACCTCACCAATGGTTCCTCACGATGTAGGACACAAGGACTTCCCTGTAAGAGGCACTGGAGAGCTTTGGGCTTCAGACTCCTCAGCCTGCTCCGAACCACTCTGGGGAACAAGCGCCTGCATTGACCCCAATGGACTATTAGTGGGACCAGAGCTGTTAATTAGGCATTGGGCATCTGCAAATGATGGAAAAGAGGATTGCCCAAACTCCGGGGTGCACCAGAGGGAGTGAATACCTGAAGAAGGCGGACACCCCAACACTGCAGTACCAGACCATAAAACCCAGCCAAGGCCGGGACAACACCAAAGAACACACCATAAAGCACCCCAGGGTCCTACAGCAGCGGATGACAGCATGTCTGCGTGCAACGTATCTGAAATGAAGTTAAAATACAGTCTGAAACACAAGCAGGGCTTTAAGATGCGGCTCGTCACTGAGCCACTTTATTAGGTGAGAATACCCTTGCAAACTGGATGAAGAAACCCTAAACCCCCTGCTCATGACTGACATGCTGCTGGCCTGCCAGGGCAGAAAAGTCTATGTGAAGGCACAAACATCTGATATGGGGGAAAAGGGGGGGTTAGTATTACTTTCTTTTGTACTACAATCTTGGAGATCTATACGGAGAACGTAATTCATCATAAGATGCGGCTGGGTACTCCAGCTGGCCACAACGTGAATGAAGTGCCTTGTAATCAAACCACTGGTGCGTAACTGCAGGAATCTCATCATTACACACTTCCTTTAAACACAGCAGAACTCACTTGGAAGAGATGAGATTCCTGCTCTTTCCTAAGAAACTTCCTGGATGCAACAGTCTCAAAGTCATGTTCAGCCTTCACCTTCAGTACCATCAGCTGCAGTGGGGAGGCTCTGGTGACCCATATGGGGATAACAAAATCAGAGTCAGAAAATAACCCCCCAAAAAACCTGAACACCAAAAAAAGCCCCAAGGAGAGAATGAAGGGTTTCATCCCTTCCCTAAAACATTATTTCCTGACTATCCTTTATGTTGGAGATCAGCAAGAATGGGACACTCGAGTGCCTCCTGGCTCTATTCCCACTTCTATTAAAAAGCGATGTGCCACTTTCTTTCCTCTAATTATGCAGTTCACAATCCCTTTTGAACTCCATCTCTCCCCCCAGGTTGGGAATTAACAACCACCAAGGGTCCAGACTTAGGTCTCAAACCCCAAACAGTTTGCCAGTTCCCTTTCAAAGCATCTTCCTGGTTTCCTTTCCATGTGCAGCGAAGCACAACGGCTTCTCTGAAGGAAAAAGACACTGCAGTGACATTTATAGCATACACTGACAGAAGAGACAACTTGAAAGACACTCTTAAAAGACGAACTTACTGACTGAATCTAAACCTCAGAGAAAGCACGAATGCAACCCAGCCCATGGTTCCTCCAACATGCTGTATCAACATGGACTTCCCATCTGACACTGCTCCTGGAAATCCTGTCCACGGTACCCCGTTTGTGCTTTGAAAGGAAAACAGCTTTTTTCTCTTTCCTTCCTTTCCATTTTGGCCAATGCAAAGATTCACATCTGTCCATTTACTCTACACTTAATGATCTCATAGGCAAAAGGAAACCTGGAGGAAGGGACTACATGGCCCACTTTAATTACAAACTGCTCCTGTCCGTAGGCACAGTGTTTCCTTCCGGTGGTGAGGAAGTCCACCCGGTAGTTAAGAGAAACCTGGGGTTAGTACAACCTGTGCTAACACCAGAGTGGGTTTAAATGGGAAAAGCTAAAACAGTGACTGCATCCAAGCTCCATAGAATCCCAGACTGGTTTGTGTTGGAAGCCATCTCGAAGCTCCTCCAGCTCCAACCACTGCCACAGGCAGGGACACCTTCCACTAGGGCAGCTTGCTCCAAGCCCTGTGTCCAACCTGGCCTGGAGCATCACCCTCACAGGGAAGAATTCCTTCCTACTGTCTATTCCAAACCTACCCTCTCCCAGTTGAATCCCATTCCCCCAATACCCATCCTGTGCCTCTCCCGGCAGCTGCTTCCCCTGCGGCAGGAACAGTGAAGCTGTAACTCCAGAGTATCCAGGTAACCTAACCCAGCACTGGCTTACCTAAAATAATTTGTGCTGTAAAAAAAACCCAACAGCTGAGGATGAGTTATACATAATGGGCACAAATTAATGCATGCAAATTTCCAGCTGAGCACAAGAAATAACATCCTCTTACGAAATGGGCTACCTGGGAGAAAGAGAGAGGACAGACCAGCCAGCATCCCGCTTCACATGCACAGAGCCAGTGCAGCTCTACTCCTCACGCCTGCCAGCATCACCAGCCAGAAGGCTGGGAGAAGTGAACAGTCAGCATCTACCGACCAGCTCCTCCCCACACTGCACCCCCAAAACCTCCTCAACAAGTTCCCAATGCAAATTCAAACACCAACCCGTTCCCATTCCTTCCCTGACGTGACACTACGACTTGTAAGTGGAAGATCATCGCTAGACCTCCGCTTTAAAGGCACAATCAAATCTTCTTATGAACAACTAATTCTGACCAGGGCACTAAGATTGCCAGTAGGGATTTCTACAGGAGGAGGGAGTCCAGGGGCTATTCTTTGAGTTTGGAATGGAGGGAAGTGATAGAAATGAGACACAGCCCCACACAAGTATTCTGGAAGAGAGTGAATGCAGCCAAGTGTGTCTTTCAAGGAGAAAGCAGAAAGTACTCTAGCTTGCACAAACACTACTTTTAATGCCTGCAGGCAACAGCCACTTGCTAAGTTTACTGCAGCTTAATTACCCCCCATCTGGTACAGGGAGAGGGCAGCAAATAATGCGCAGTTTTGCCCTCCTTCATTAAAGCAGCTTCCCAGGAAAAAAGCAGCTGTAAAGCCCTGATGTCAAACAGCCCACCAGAGGAAAGGTTAGGCACAGAGGCCAGCCCTGAAAAGCACTTAATTATATACTAATGGTGCAGGCAAAGAGCCTCTCAACTCAGGGAGATCAACTCTGTACGATCCAAGTTAAAACTGCCATTGATGAACCCAGGCCAGCAAACATCAGGGGAAGCCTCAGCTGGAAAAAGAAGTCCAGGTTATCCCAAGTCATGCACCCGAAGGGGAAGTTTGGAATGGAAAGCTCAATGACAGATGGTGAGAAAATGATGCCCTCCTCAGGCCCAACTTCCCAGCACACCACTATCTATCACTGGGGCTTCACAATGACATTTCCTCACTCTGAGGCTACTTTGCTCTCTTTGTTGCTGAAGGAAATGCGCACGTACCCAGCAGGTGAACCGGGATGCTGTGCCGCTGCAAATACATAGCCACCAAGCTGAAAAATAAAGACCCCGATTTTCCTCTGATCTTGATGGCATTTGTCATTCAACGTTTGGAAGAGCCCCAGCACCCTGGAAGAACTCGCATCACGCTGCAGTGAGGGGGCTTCTGTTGTTCTTTTTAAAGTAATAGCACAGTGCTGTTCTTTTACATTCAGTTCTTGCTGGTAAAGGCTCAGAAAGGGGGAAAAACCCCAAGGCAAAGTTCTGAGGGTTTTATGAATATATGGCAATCGGTGCCTGAAGGAGCAGTTCCCACCTGGGGGACAGGCACTGCCTGCAACGTCTGGTCCATGGGCAAATCCTTTCCCTTGTCTGCCTTCCTTTTCCCTCTTCCCTTTATCATCTCCAACAGCTAGCCATCTGAGGGATGAATCATCTCCTCCACTACAGCTCTTCAACTAAATAGCTGTTTTAAAGGGAACAGGTTGGGGAAAAGTTAGCAATTAAGTGAACCAGAGGCAGAGCTGTGTGTTTAGAAGCATGTATCACCCTGTATGTTTTCAGAGCTCATTCCCACATCGCTCCCATCCCTGAAAAAGGCAAATATCAGGGTTTTATTATTAGGCATTATTAGGAAAGGATGTGTCTTTCCCATCCTCATTTCTTGTCTTGGTTGTCCATGTCACAAAGGAGAGGGATGAGACTGTCGAACCTCATTCCCCCTTTCCCCCACATAAGGAGGAGGCTGCTGTTAGCCTTCTCACTTTCAACTTTCCTTCTTCCTCCTCCTCCCTGTACAGTGGCACGAAGGAAGCCTGCAGAGAACTTGTCAGGATGGGCTGGAAGAGATCTATCCAACAGAAGTCAGCTTTGACCCTTCTTTTCTGCTGTTAAATCTTATCTAAGGAAGGTAAAAACAAGGCCTCAGGGCAGTGAGCTAATGTTCCAGATAAGGGGTTATTTGAGTTACTTAAAGCCGTTCTGTAAAGTAAACCCAGTCATTTTGGTACTGCTGCACTGCTAGTTGGAAGGGACTGCGCAGTAGTTGTTCACTTTTGTACCCGCTGTACTTGGGAGCGCTGAGCGGTTGTTCATCGTGATTAACACACATCTTCCCCCAGCACAGCGTGCACAGTGCCCGACGTTTGTTACACAAGAGAAAAAAGTGAACCACTCTTCACTGCAGAAGGCAGTGGATTTGGATCTGTAGATGTGTGCTTACCGAAGAACCAACGCAGCGAATGGAGATGGAGAAGCTCACAGGGCTGGAAATCAAACTACAGAGGGCTATCAGGCACTTGGGAACCGCGCTGTGCTCTGAAGGGGCCTTCAGAGAGCCTAAAAATCACACTGCTCTTATCCTGGCAGCAAAGCTCCTGCAGGAAAGCCCCAGGCGGGTGCCACCAAGGGGTTAACCCGAAGGAAACGGTTGCACTGCACCAGGAAATCGGGATCCCGCTTCACTCAAACGTTTTCAGCATGAATTCACATTTTCTCCTCTCCAAGAGGACTTCCTAACGCACTTGGTCCCCCGGCACGCTCGGGTCCAAGCACGCTATGAAATGCTTCCCTGAGCTCCAGCACCACTTCCAGGACTCATAATTATTCTGAACAGGTAACACACTGTATGATTTCAAAACATTACGGGTAAGCTGCTCAGTATTAATGAGGCTGCTTTTAATATTGATGCATGTGCCACACAGACAATCCGGGAAGTCCAGAACCTAAAGCACAGCACTTCTGTAACTCGATTGGGTTTGTTTCCCCCCACACACCCCAGATTCCCTACAAACACGCTTTAATTCATCATTCTGGATCTGATAGCTTCTATACGCTGCCTCCAATCAGTCCATATGGCCACTGCATTAGAAATAACCAGCTAACCAGGACAACCCCTGCTGTCCCTGTATGGAACAGGCAACATCCTCCTGCTCACAGAGTACCACTGCTTAAGTTCTAAAGCCTGCACTCGCTGCAGCCATTTGGGATGACCCTACTCCAAATACAAAGCACCGACTGACAATGCTGAGACCTTCCACCCAGAGGTAACAACGTCCCCACGATTCTGCAGCTGAACACAGGCACAGAAGTGTTAAGTGGGTCACACAAGCAGTAAATGCCTTCTTGATGCAGCTGGTTTAGAAGAACAAGCAAACAGAAAACCCCAAGAGCTAAACACATCAAAACCATCAAGCAGCAGGAGAGGAAAAGGCTTGCACCCCTTCTATAAACCACACGAGCACCCAAACACACACGTGCATGTAAGCACAGGTACATGCAGAGGCACGCGCAGAGGAGAACTTGTTTACACACAGGCCGGCCGAACACAGAAACATGGGCACTTACTTGATCTATTTCCATTAATTTGGGGAAGGCACCTGGCCATTCAATTGCCACCTTCACTATATCAGCAGGAGGGGGCATTGCGACGCTGCTGCTGCTCGGAGCCAGTACCGCTGGATACTAAATGCTGCAGCGAGGTTCTCTCATTCACACCTGCAGGGAGAAGGGGAAATAAAGAGAATGAATAAAGGAGAACAGAAATCCATCAGTTCAGACCCAAACTCCGGCGCTGCCGCTTCGGCTCCTACAGCTTGCCTGGCTGGGCAGGTGGATGAGAACCTATGCGTGCGGGGATGGGGAAGAGCAGGACAGCACATCCTGGAGAAGCAAGCACAGGACACAGCACCACAGCACGCTGCACAGCTCGACAGTCTGTTGGAAAGATGGCTGAAGCGCTGGGATGTACGGTGAATAACAGGCATGCATTAGATTTAAATAGAGAAACTATTTTTACATGTTGTTAAAACACGCTGGGGGGAAAAAGCAACAAACTGGAGGAAGCTCCGGCTACAGCGGGGCTGCGGGAGAACCGGGGAACGGGATGGAATGGGTTAAAGCTGTAACCTGGCGCTTGAGCCAGGAGAAGAGATAGCTGAGGAAGTTGTGGCCAGGAAACACTGCTTCTTTTAACTATAGCAATGATCTTCTGGGTGTTCACAAATAGATCACTGCACTATAGCAACCAGGATGTCAGGAAGAAGGCAGAACACAGCAGCTTCCACATACACATATACACACAGAGACTTCCTCACCTAACGGGTCCAGAGATACCCATATATAAACACTTCCTTATGGTAAATCTCAGACCACGAGGACATCGTATGCATTCATAACGACTACGTAAAGTGTCACAGTTCTGCAAGAACACGATTATCAACGCCAACGGATATGAGTGTCAATAGGATCTCATGTCAAACAGCTCATTCCGGGGAAGGAGAGGAAAGGGGAAGAACGGAGCCCTCAGGTTGGGCAGAATTTCAGCTGTCCCCTTTGGCTCAAAGTTTGTGGCCTCTCAAACAGGAACAACCCCGGTACCAACAAAGGCTTCTCCACGACACACACAAACCTTCCCCTCCAGCTCAGTGGCTGCAGGACAGCCACTCAAGAAGCGAAGCCCTCAGGCACAGAACCCGTGCACCCTGCTGCAGCCTGGGATGCTCCTGCTGGCTCTGCCATGTCCCCTCTGCCATGTTCCCTCTGCTGGGACCCAGCGTGTGACAAACCCAGAGAAGCTGCAGAAACCCCCAGAAGGGGGGCAGACCCACTTCTGCTTAGCAGAAAAGAGAAGGAAGTGGTGAAAGCGTGGACACATGCTGCACATGTACCCCTGACTGATCTACAGCGGGAGATGAGCCGGCAGAATGCATCAGGCATCCAAAAGCCACCAACAGGTACAGGAAGAAGCATGAAAGGCTCAGAGCACCTTCAGCTGCTGCTTCAACCAACCCACTCTAACAACCCTTCTCCAGCAGCAGAACTCAGACCAGCGTGAACTGCATCACCAAACCATCCCCTTGTTAAGAAGTTTTGTGCCCTCATCTCATAGTGCTTATAAATGAGTTGGTCCAGCCTTTACATATAGGGCTCTACCTTTCCTTTTACTGTGTCCCACCTGGTTTACACTGAAAAGGCTCAGTCCCCATATTTGCAAGAATCGCTACACTCCACACAGGGTTCTCAACACATGCTATAAAAGTAGTCTATGAACTTTAACACCCCAGCAATTTCCTTCCAACAACGCCAGTTGTGATGCTGACAGGATGGCGTGCCACCACAAAGCGAGGTTCAAGGCAGTAAATAACACAATGGACAGTCTATAAATAAGACTGGATTGCAGGAAGTGCCTGGAAAGACAAAGCAATGTGATCAGAACCTCAGTGACACATCCACGTTTGGTAGATGCTACAGCAACAAGGAATAAACACACTTAACACACACAACTGCCTTGCTGGTCATTAAGAGCAGTCAAGGCGTTCACTTTCGGCCCTCTTTCCCCTTGCAGAGCCTGAGCGGATGCCAGGCTCCTGCCCCTTCTCCCCGGACACCTCACGCTGTTCGCATCTCCCACAGGCCCCCACTGACTCAACTAACCAGCAGAAAAGGTACTTTTGGTCATCTGGTTTCGACCGCGCTCAAGTCAAACTGCTTCCCAGAGGCGGCACGCTGCGATGGGCAGAACAGCAAGGCTTGTTGGCAGCAATGAGCCACCATTGATCCACCTCGACAGCCAGCACAAAATGAGGCATTGGCACCTTTCTGCTGCCACAGTCACAGTGTTCCCTGGGTCTTGGTAGTCTCAGCCTTAGTGCCATTTTGGTGTTAAATGCTCGGTATTAAGTACATAAGCGGAGCTGGATGACCTAGTGCAGGGTGACAGACTTCTAGCTGCATGCATCCCATCACTGGCAGCAGGGGCACTGGAATCCTTAGCCAGAGCCCTCGGTTTATGGCCACAACACAAAAAGAACAGCAGCTCCTTCCAGGCAAACTTGACTGAGATCACTTCAAATGAGCAACTCCTTATTTTCAACAGCTTTATTCCCTTCACCCCCATCATGGCTCTTCTTGAGTTTTCATAAGCAACAGGCCATCCATAAAACCACAGAATCCACCTGATTCGTGGTCAAGCAGGTTTTCTTTGCCTGTTGAGACAGGAAAGCAACTCAGAGCGCTGTCACCTCTTACCATGAGAGGCACAGGGAAGGTAACTCAGCCCAATAGAGGTTAGCCAGCACCAAAGCTCACAATGAACACTGAAGATGCTGATTCACGACCATTGGCCATGACTACTAAAGCAAAACAACATTACACAGCAATATATTTGCAGAAGACTTCCATTTTCTCACACAAAAGTGGGTATTAACCCTCATTGTGCTGCAGAGAATTGAAGTCCCCATCTTAATGAATCACACCAGAGGAAAGCAAATGGTTTGAGAAAGAAGAGACAAGGAAAAGTTGATGGGAAGTTAATCAAATTCAGCTACAGAAACCAAGCATTTGCATTCCAAAGCAAAGCACAAGAGAAGTCTGCCACAGCGTTCAGAAGACAATTTCAATGTGACTAGTTTTAATGTAGGCTAGCACAGATCTCCTACATAATTATAATTATTAATATACGTATGCTTTTACAGTCATAAAACACAAAGCAAAGCGACAGATCTTTAACTAATACAAATGGATGTAAGTTCCACTTCTCCCACGAGAAGACCAACTCAGAGACGTCAACGTGGTCCAGAAGCTGAAAAGCTTATATAAAATCATCACTGCATTTCTTCCTCTTTCTCAGTGGACATCGTTGCCAAATGTGCTTTTTTCTTCCTACTTCATAATCTTATGAACCCAATGCAGGATCCAAAAGAGGATTCCGTTTCATTCTACCTGTGTGGCAATGCCAGAAACAAGCTGGGGTTCTTTAAGTCAAAACAGATGCTTGGCCATCATCACCAAATTAGGTCTGCAAAGAGAGTTCTGCAATCTCCAGCGCTGACAATTACAAATTACCTACTGTTTCCTCCAGTGGCACACAGTGTGTTAGACACTGCAGGGTGAAACAAGGAAGGCAAAACCCCGGTGTGAAACGCTTCCAATTTAGTAAGCAATTTTCATGATGTGACTGAAGAACTAGAACCGACTTCAACTCCTTGTCATGCCAGCAGCAGCCAAGCAATGAAACGGGTATGGACATCAGTCACTAAAGGGTCTAGTGTGGAGGTTTCTCAAGTGCAACAACTCCTTTTCTCCCCCAGTGGGATGTGAGCAGCACTGACAAGCAAGAGCAGCTCTGCAACTCACTTTTACAACATGCATCCTGTTGCTTTCAGGTTCTGCCTTGAAAATGAATGCGCAGGCATGAGCGTATGAAGTGGAGGGGAGGGCTCTGGGGAAAACAAAGGCAGCTTCCCTGTATTTCCCCTAATGCAGCTGTAACCTAAAGGAGGTTTAAGCCACTTTCATGCTCAGTAGCACACTTGAAGGAGCCCCCCCAACCAAAGCATCCCTACCACCTGAGTACACCCTGCTTACATCAAGAGGGTTTTCCAGAGCTATGACAGATTAGCCCATTAAAGTGCAAATTCTGTGAGTTACTGCCATGGCCACACACAGGATATTTCTGCACTTCAATCATGCCATGCAGCGCTTCCAGCGGTCTTCTAAGCCAGAGTAATAAATACTCAAGTAGGAAATCAAAGTATGTTAAATGTAATGCAGAAATGCATCGGCACAGGCACTCAAGCTCCCAATTTACCTGCATGGCTGAGGATTAACTCAGCACACGTCAGTAAAACAAAATGAATTTTCCCCTTCTACCTATGCACTGCATGTTGAACAAGAAGGATTTTATTCATATATGAAATTAAATCTCTGCAGAAAGAGCTCTTTTCTTCTAAAATTGCTTTGCAATCTTCTTGGCACTTGCCATGCAAGGATCTCAAAGTACTTCAAATAACTTATACCTGCTGGAGCGAGGCCGGAGGAGGCCATGGAGATGCTGCGAGGATGCTGGAGCAGCTCTGCTCTGGAGCCAGGCTGAGAGCTGGGCTGGGGCAGCATGGGGAAGAGAAGGGTCCTGAAAGGGAGACCTCGGAGCAGCTCCAGTGCCTAAGTCATGGCTGCCCCATCCCTGCAGTGCTCAAGGCCAGGTTGGACACAGGGCTTGGAGCAAGCTGCTCTATGGAAGGTGTCCCTGCAATGGCAGGGCTGGAACCGGATGAGCTTTAAGGTCCCTTCCAACTCAAACCATTCCGGGATTCTATCAGAACACACCTCTCAAGAAATAAACTATTACTACTCTACAGACAGTAGAAAGAAATGCAGGCTAAGAGGAGTTAATGTGACTCGCAGCTCTGGCTGTGTAGGAAAACAGCAGTCTGCAACAGCTCATTTCTTCTTTTGCAGAAGAAAGGCAATATTCGAACAGCAGGCCAGGTCATTTCACCAACAGCTTAAGTAAGGAAGTTAATGACCGAAAAGCAGCCGCGGGAATGAATGCCATGTGCATTTGAGATTTTAACACCACAAAGCGCGTGTTTCTCCTGCCTGGACAAAAGGGAACCACCTGGAGCCGGCACAGACCCCCTCTTCAGGGTGAAACAAGGGGAAGGGAGGGCAATAAGACAGGCAGCAGAAGGCAGGACACGGCGGTGCCGGCCAGGCAGGGACTGGCAGCAGATGACACACGGGTCCCTCCGCTTGGGACCTTACGTAAGGAACCGCTTCTTGTCAAAGCTCATCAGCTTCCTAGGCTCGGCGGCTGCAGACGGAAAGTTAAGTGGCAAGTTCAGCAGGAAGGGCCCTCGGGGACAGAGTCTAATTGACCATTATAGAAAGATAATCCAGGATTAATGTCCCCCAGGAGAGTTATTTTTGGAGTTAAACTGCATGACTGAAGGCGCAGGGTAAGGAGCTGTAAAGATGCTCCACCATCCCTGCGAGAAGCAGGGCACAGAAGCCGGGGGGATGCACACTTTGTGCACAGAAAAAGGTTCTCGTGGTGTTATTTCCCTTTTGTTAGGCGTTCAGTGCTACTCACTACTGAAATAGACAGGAGTCAAAGGCCTGGCAGACCCATGTCAGTAAGACCTACAGCCTGGTTTGGGGTGGAAGGGACTTCAAACTCATCCAGGTCCAACCCCTGCCATGGACAGGGACACCTTCCATAGAGCAGCTTGCTCCAAGCCCCCATGTCCAACCTGGCCTTGAACACTGCAGGGATGGGAAAGACCTCCAGACACGTTGCCATGAAGGGAAGCTAAAGCTCTACAGCAGTTATGAGCTATTTCACAGTAAGCGATGGAAAAGGGGGGGAACTTGGAGAGCAGACAACCCGGGGGGGGGCTGCTACCCCTCTGCAGCAGCCACCCACTCTGCAGGAAGACCTGACCCCATTCAACAGGCTTCCACAGTTCAGTGTGCTCCCTCAGCTTCCCAACAGGCACACTGATGCTGAACCCACAACCTGCTGATCAACAATGCTTCACTAGTCCAGGGATGTACCATTTAATATCATGACAAAGTGAGATTTGGGCCCTTCAGGTTTACATACATCACTTTTCCTCTCCAAACACCTGGAAATCTAGTGCTGGAGAAGATTTTAGGAGCGTGGGTGTGAAGCGTACAGAACAGGATGGAGGATGGTTTTCTCCCCACTGGTGAGGTTGCCCATGAAAGATGGTGAATACTCGTGTGGTTATCTCTCTCACGTATCTATAACCTTTCCTCACAGTTTCATTCCAAGTATTTTACCTTTTCCACAGTCATCTTGCTCCTCTCCTTAGGAGGCATTTTATGTGGCTGAGGTTTCACTATCATCGACAGCCCCACTTTCAAGAAAGCACTCTTCAAAACTAGGGAGAAAAAAAAAGGCTTTAAAGGGTGCTTGAACAGAAGAGGTGAAAGAAAACCCACCAGACTGGATGTACTCAGTATTCAAGCAAGCAGGCTGTCTGGTCTTGCTTCTGAAGCACATATTGAAGCAGAGCAGAAAAAATCCAGGTACTTGTTTAACTCCCCCGCTTCTTGGAAGATTGCTCTCCTACCAAGGAACTTTCAGTTACATGTCTACAATTCAGAGGAGAGAGGGCTAAAAGCTTGGTTTTGATTACTGAAGGTATCCGAACCTTTGTGGCAATTTAATTAACACTCATACACCATCCAGGCAGATGAAGATGCTCTCTTTACTAAAGATGTCAATACCCGAGCTCTTCACACCAGAGATCAGGGCAGTGCCGAACAGAAGCGTTCATGACTGCTCCAAGAAACTAAGACAAACACAAAACCAAACCAAACCAACCCAAAAGCCCACAACCACACCAACAAAGAGGTAAGGCTTCCAAAAACCCATGAGTACCTGCAAGAATGTGGCATTTAAAGCCCATGGCAGGTACCAAGTAAAGAAACAAAGCACCAAATACTACTCTGGATGAAACTTCAGGAACCACTTAAA
Organism: Forpus xanthops; assembly: GCA_032466535.1. Classification (NCBI taxonomy): domain Eukaryota; kingdom Metazoa; phylum Chordata; class Aves; order Psittaciformes; family Psittacidae; genus Forpus; species Forpus xanthops. The sequence continues at coordinate 22,389 of JASSUY010011161.1, forward strand.
GTTGACACAGTTTATCAGGGCTTGTGGCTTCATTTGGGATTGTTTCTTATCATTGGACTGTACTCCATATGCTTCTAAACCGAAGCAAGCAACCCTTAAATTCCACATAACCTGAGAAGTAGGAGGGAAGTAATGAGAAAAAGATGAAGCCTTCATTTCACCCAGTGGTGCTGCTGCTCTTGAAGGGCTGTAAGGACAGAATAAATGCTTTCAGCAATAAGAAAGTTGAAGGGGAGATGAAAGGAGAAAAGAAATGGGTACACTGAAATAACAATTAAATAAAGCACTGATAAATATGACAGCTCAAAAGGATGGATGCAATTTGGGGGGGGCAGAAAAAGGAGGTGGCATTTGAATACTGAAGCTGAGCTCACTCCAAAGCACTCCAGGGTAACCTGAAATGGAGGTGGTTTATTAGAGGCTGGTTGAAAACAGAGAAACCAAAAAAAGCTCATCAACAGTGCTGTGGTTCTGGAAAGCAGTTCTGACTAGAATCCAACTCAGAATAAAGGAATAACAAAAGGCCACAGTTCTCTTCTCTAGCATGACCTGGCCCAGGCACTTAGGACTTCCCTGGTGTTTGGATAAACTGGGGGCTAGAAGGGACACACAAAGGAGGATCTTGAGTCAAGATGATGACACGTTCTTGCTTCGCTGCAGCAGAGGCCAAATCAAGACGATGCCTGTCTATATCCTAAAGGAGATAACAGAGACAAAATAAGCTCAGGGCTGGGAGAAACCCTAAACTTCTCACTAGAGGCAAGACGAAGCAGCAGCGTAAAAAAAGTTGATTCTTTTTTACCCTATCAGTGCTTATGACACACACAGAGGAGCTAATGGCACAGCCAGGAAGTCTGCAGTCAAATGGAGGAAGAGAGGGTAACAGAGATGCGTGAATGCTAAAGGAAGTAACCAAGTGAACTGACAGCACAGGCAGGATGTGGAAGGTCGAGAGAACGGAAGCACCTTCTGAAGAAACCACTCTGCAAAGAAAAGTACTGGAAAACAGACACCCATCGATGCTCCACAGGGAAGGAGCGGAGCCTGGTGCTCATCATGCTCACTAGAACTGAAAGAAACAGGTAGGACTGGGTACCACTTACGAGTCTAACGAGGACATGAAAGTCTGGAAGACATCAACCTTTGCCTCCAGGCACTGACACCACTCTTCAAAGATAACAAGCAAGAGGAGGGAAAAAGCCCCACCAGCTCCAGCTCCAGCGGAGCTCTTACCAGCATTGCTTCCCTTGAACTCACAGAAATCAGTGCATCAACAGCTATCAGTCAAAACACCCCATGTTCTCCTGTCTTCTCAGCACTACAGTCACCGAACCCATCCCTGCAGACTCCTAGCTCTGCTGGCGCACTCTCCCATTGACAAGGCACAATCTGCCCTTACAATTACAGACCTGCCGATGCCATTTCTCTGAAGGATATTCAGCAAAACAATGAGACTGCAAACAGGAAACGCAGGGATAACCCAGGAAAGGGAAAAGTATAGCACAGATAACATCGGAGACCCGGTCTACAGCTGCACTTGTGGGAAAACCTGAGCTACTCTGCATTAAGGAGATCGTACCTCCAACTATCAGCTGTTGAGGCAGATGTGGCATTTTAATGGACATTAATAAACTCACATTGGAAACAGGAACACAGACATGCTAAAGAAACAAATGTGGACACAGCCACATCCCAGAAAAACAACTGTGCATATGCCAACGCTCAACACTGATCCCACTCTGCTTTGCTGAGTACTGCTTAGTCATTGTAGCGCCAGGCCTGGAACAGCCCTCCTGAGGACACGGTAATCAGATTGTCACCTTCCTTCTCAATGCCAACACATACCCGGGGGCCATCGTTTGTAATTTATAACGCTAGACCCGGAAGAGCTTGTGTCCCGAGGACTCAGTCAGGATCAATACGATTAGACTAAAGGCCGTTTATTGATGGCGCAGTTACAGTTCATATACTTCAGGCTAACAGCTCCAACGTTACACGTCCCTCTACGATTGGTGACATAGACTTAGCAACAAGCATACTATTGGTTAACATGTTTCGTGATAACCTAAAGTGTAGGTTTTGTAAGCAAGCAACCTCCTTATCTTCCAGGCCTGCATTCGTGTTTCATTAGCTACCTGGGACTTCCTTCTTTTCCACAGTGGCAGCACAGAGGTAGCCAGGAGTCACCCGTTACATGGCCGGCGGCACGCAGTTGTTCCCACTCAGAGCAGGCGTGTGTCCATTCTCTAACAAGAAATCACCCACAAGCTTGCACACCCGAGCTACCTTCTCAAGCATAAGATCACAAGCAAAAAGACACTGAAGAGCCCAAGAACAGGGACAGTTCCATGTTCACACAACCAGAGTGCAGAGCGTATTCTGGAGGGATGCTAGGAACCTGACTGCAAGGTGACGGCAGTGTCAACACCCTGCTCACCCAGCCCAACTCCAGGGGACACGTGTCCTGGGTAAAAGCTTGGTGCGCTGCATTAAGTGTGACACTGGGTATTTACCCCTTGTTCATCTCTGTATGGCAAAGCCACAAGCAGCAAATGACCCTGCTTGAGCAGGGCAGTTGGACAAGATGACATCCAGTAGTTTCTTCCAGCCTTGAGCATCCCGTGATCCTCCGCGTACACTGATATAATAACTCTAAGCACTGCTGAAGCCCGGGGCTGCCCATCTGTGTTCCAATATTGCGCTTTTTCTGTACTCAACTGAGCACGCAATGAGCCAAAAGAGCTGCTTCTGCAGCAGGTTGCCTTCTATGCGAGATCTTCTAAGCATGCTAAAACCAGCCCTCAGTTACAACTTAGGAACAACAGTCTGTAACTGTTCCTAGCTGGCATCCAAGAGCACTCATTCAAAGATCTCGGTCCTCCGTAACCCGGAACTAAGGTTTTATACATCAAGATGAAGCTTCACTTCTGACAGCAAAACTACTGAAAATTGCTTCTCCATTACAGTTTAATAATGACATTCAAGCACTGGGTACGATTTGTGGTCGTCCCTCAGTTTTACTGCACACTTTAGTCGATATTAAAATCCACATGGCCCAGGGAAAGAGAGCATAGCGACACAAACATCCTTCTACCCGGCTGAGTCATCAGCTCTACAGACTCATGCCATTAAAGCAGTAGAAGCAGTTGAAGAGCTTACTACCTCCCTTTTAGGGCAGCAGGACAGGCAATGCGCTCACTCTGAAACTGCAACCCATATGTGAATTTCAAACCCCACTGAATCCAATGTACGGTATTATGCTCAGCTACTAAAATAACCTGCAAGGGCGAGGGGATGGCTGGCAACTCAGCCACTGCAGTTAAAGCCAAAGAGAGGTCTGTGACTGCCTCCTGGTTTGTTATCACCAAAAGATGAGGAGGTACTTCAACAAGAAGTAAGCTGACTCACGAAACCAGCTAATTGAGAGAGCGTGCAGACCTCACTGCTCAGGGATAAAGTCGCTCTCATACAGTCTTAACATAGATTGGGTTAGAAGGGGTCTCAAGGCTCCTCCAGCTCCAACCCTGCCACGGGCAGGGACACCTTCCATAGAGCAGCTTGCTCCAAGCCCTGTGTCCAA
>JASSUY010011163.1:0-10302 GCA_032466535.1 Forpus xanthops
CTTCCGCCCGGCTTCTTCCCGGCTCCCCTCCTCCCTGGCAGAGCATGAAACTCAGAAAGTCCTTGGCCAGCCTAAACCCTCCAAGCCATAATTATAAACACTGGTGCTATCAGCACTGTTCCTAAGCCAAAAATCCAAAACACAGTGCTGCTCCAGCTACTACTTGAAGGGGAAAGACGACTGCTGCTCCTGAACCCATGACACCTGAGAGTTCTGTTCTTCTAGGGTTTGTATACCAATGTCTTTAACCAATTTTCCTGCCTTGTTTATTTATTTATTTAATGCTGTATGCTTGCTAATTATTCTCACAAACCAGATGTCCTTATCACAGAGGTGACCATCTACTCTTACATTCTACATATTTTTCCAATTTCACACACATTCACAACTCTTTCTTGAAATTGAACGTACTTCATCTGTTCAGTAAATAATAGAATAGTATGATTAAATATTACCATTGACTAACTGAAATTCAATATGTCAAAATTAACCAAATTAAAGAGGCATTCCACTTCAGTTTGAAATTAAAACATACTGGTGTTCTGAATGTACTTAAGAAGACAATAACCATAACCCATTAATCTGATGCACCCACAAAAAAAAAGAAAAACTAATTTTAGAATATATGAGGTGAGATATTGTTGGCAGAGATGGTAATAAAAATATCTAACTTTACTTCAATGTATCTCACCTGGCGGTATGGTAGATAAATTATTGCAAACAATTCAGGTCATCTCCATTCTAAAAAAAAGAATATATAAGGAAAAGAGATCCCAGTCTTTCGGGATAAAATAAAATGCTAGTGTAATCTAACAGAAGGAGGACAGAGGGATAATTCTGGTACCTGCTAAAAAAGAAGAATGTAAGCTAATGTGCAATGTAAACACTAACATAAATGGACACAAACTGGACATTAATAAGTCTAGTCTTTAACCTTCAGAAAGCTGATATATTAGAAACTAGTTTCCACATCAGAATAGAGAAATCAGAAATCTAAATAATTTTTAAAATGATGCATGACATTAGGCAGCACTGGATTCTGCAAACCGGAGATACAATGTTTCAATCCTAGATTTAGATTAGACATTAGGAAGAAGTTTTTTACAGTGAGGAAGGTGAGACACTGGAAGATTTTGCTCAGAGAACCTGTGGATACCCCATCCCTGATAGTGTTAAAGGCCAGGACGGACAGAGCTTTGAGCAACCTGATCTAGCGGAATGTGTTCCCTCCACTGGGGGTTGGATAGATGAACTATAAGTTTCCCTTCCAACCTAAACCATTCTACAATTCTATTGTTACAAAATAGCTGTAGACAATGGTTAAGGTCTAGGAGCTTGTAATTACATTTTTCTTTAAGAGATTAGTGGAAGAGGAGAGAGAGATTTTTGGATAAGCATCTTCTTCTTCAAAGATATTTTAAGCTGTGTTTCAGCTGAAGGGGAGATAAATTCTGCAGTATTCCTTGAGCTCCTGGTCCCTCAGAAGATTGGACCTAGGGTGTCATGACCAGTGTCTCTTCATTTCACTCAGTGCCAAGAGAAAGCAGCTGGAGAGAAAGTACATGAATTCAAGGCACAGCCAGAATATATACTGCAAATTATAAAGCACTGTGTTTTTATGAGATAGATGTAGTCTTTTTAAATTCAGTGAAGAATTAGAGAAGCAGCAGCTTGTGCATGTGTGTTTCTGTAACAATAGCAGAGGTTTAAGACAGAGGTGAAAAATATTTCCTTGAAACTGCAGAACACAAAAATCGATGCCTTCACTGAGACTTTTAAAATAATTGTAGCAATAGCATAACAAAATTGATTGAATCTTTTGTCCTTCTTTGCTGAAAAGCTTAATAGCAATATAGGCTGGGTTTTCAGTTGCTCTATACCTTCCGAGTCAGACATTCTTAGAGAGTTGATTTTAGTTAAGTACCAGGATAAAAGCTAAAAAGTTGAAATACCTACTCACTTATTAGAAACTCTAATGTTGGTATGATGGAAATAAAAATACAGTACAAATGCAGATGACTAACAGGACTTTTTAATCTAACTATTCCTCTCATAATGCAGCTGAAGTCTAACCATTTGATTTCCAAGAAAATGACAAGGAAAAACGTAAAATTTTACAATGACATCTATGGATTACTAACTTCAGACTGAGTTTGAAAATCTAGGAATGCCAGACTGAAGTTAAACAAGTCAGGTGTTTATAGCAGGAACTATAACGATCTGTCATGATTTTAACAAGTGCTGCCAACTGAGATTGAAAAGTTTCTGGGCTGAGTTGAAAACTTGCTTAATTTGTGAAGGTAGAGTATTTGTGTACTACTAAAATAATACTCCTGCTTTCTTTTTAATATTGTGGACTACTGAAAAAATTTTATTCTAGACTACAGCATATTCTTCACTATATAACTCTTAAAAATAGCTAAAATACTCAGCTTGTATCAAACTGATGCTGTACAACAATAGGAACAAGACTCTGAAGAAAACCACCTGGGAAGAAGACTCTAAAGAAAAAAAAGTGATTCAAAACAATGGTTCTAGGGAGAACCTTACTGAATCTACAGAATAATTTAAAGAGAAAAATCATCAAGGCATAAAATTATCTGCCTCAAAATCATCCTGAAGGAAACCAAAACCTCACGGAAGTGACAGCTACTCTGAGAAACGAGATAATCCATACTTAACATGAGGGATATATTGGAGTATAATGAAGTAGCAATTTCATTCATGCAACCAGAAAAAATAGCAGACTACAGATTACTTTGGACCAGATAAAACAGGCAATTCAAGCATTGTGATCTTAAACATTGCACAACGTTGCTTTTACATGTGTAAGCCCCAAAGCAAAATTGGCTAGTGTGTAGTGCTGGATGCACTTAGTCTAATGCATTGAAGAAAATGACTATGAATGAGAGAATTTATAGTAATCATCCTACAATTGCCAGAAGACCTGAATTGCAGGGAAAAGCTACAAAATTTGCAGTCATAGGCTCTTCCCTGTTTAGGAAGTTTGCAAGACTGCAACAAATGAAGTTTATTTATAGAATCCTAGAATAGTTAGGGTTGGAAAGGACCTTAAGATCATCTAGTTCCAACCCCCCTACCAGGGTCAGGGACACCTGCCACTAAACCATGCCACCCAAGGCTGTGTCCAACCCGGCCTTGAACACTGCCAGCAATGGAGTATTCACAACTTCCCTGGGCAACCCCTTCCATTACACTGGAATGGGTTGCTCAGGGAAGTTATGAATGCTCCTTTCTTTCATAAGACAACAAAGAGTCATCTTTTGGGAAAAAAAAAAAAAACAAAAAACAAAAAACAAAACGAAACAAAACAAAACAAAACAAAACAAACAAACAAACAAAACCAGAAAAACACCACAAAAAAACAACAAATATCATAATTGTGTGATATGTAAGAGATTCACATTCCAGTGTTTTCATAAAACAGTTTGAATTCTGCACTCTCAAGTTTCGCAACTAGAGCTATATGCTCTTCTACCACAGTGTGTTTTTTCCTGTCAATATTGTCTACATTAACAAGACAAATTGCATTGAATAAAAACAATTAGCTGGATATTAGATGAGATTCAAGAACGATCACTAACAACCCAAGCTAGTGAAAACAGTTCTAATCTGGGAGAGTAGAGAGTTATATTTGATGCACATTCAAGTGGAATTTCTATATTTTATTCAATGACTGTCATGACCAGAATAAAAACATAAGTTACTGCAGCTGGATGAAATGCCTCCATTTTTATGTTTTGGTAATGTCAGTCTGCCTAAAGTCTTAGTATCAGCTACCATCATTTGAGCATTACACACACAGGCAGTATGATATAAATAAGAAATGTAAGTACTTTTTTTTTCAATTGTTTACTGACAGTCAACCAAGGAATAAATGAAGACAGCTACAAATTGTGTGTGAAGTACAATACATTATGAGGCAGGAGAATAATTTTGCAATGCATTATGAGGCAGGAGAATAATTTTTAATGAAATTATCATACTTATTTTGGTTAATATGAATTCTAATTCTACTAAGAATTCTATCACTCTGAGTCAAATACTCAAACAGTAAACATGCATTATAATGTATTCATCCACTTTTGTTGAAAATTTATTTTAAGAAATTATGAAATGCTAGAAAATAGGACTTTTTAAAAAATGATCTGGTTATTAGCTGCAATTAGAAAAAGAAGCATGATTCAGCTTTACTTTGCAGAAAAAAAAAAAAAAAAAACAGTTCAAAGCAGACCTCTAGGATTTCCCAAGCAATTATTTGAAATTATTTGTAAAGTCAAGGAGCCAATGATCATGTTCTCACCTCAGAAACAGCTAAAATATTCTCTCCATAGGTAAAGCACTAACCTAACTCTTCCAAACAGAGCCTAGAACCCCATCAAACCTAAAATAAATCTGAAACTCTCTTCCTGTTCCAAATATCATGCTGTTATACTAAAGGTAGGACTGTCACATGTTCAAAGAGCACTACAGACACATAAGTATTCTGTTACCTCTATCCCACCCTGCCTCCGTTCAGTTTTTATTTAATTCTCTTAATGTGATAGGAAGTCTTTGGGATTTAGTCTCAATACATTAATGATTTAAATATAATCATCACTTCGTTGAGCATCTGACTTTCTTCTACCACTTGAGCTAGCTTTAATTCCTCTGGCAGTTCAGTAGCACTGAAGTTTGAGATTCACAGCGTAACTAAGTTGAAAGTTGGTGCGAAATAAAGCTGTGAAGTGCAATAAACTATCACAAAGGATTTATTCAAGAATATGGATCTGAGTCAACACACTGTAGAACATCAATGCAAATAAGAGAAATACTTTTTTTAATTTGAAGTCCTTAGCTGTTATCCTTAGACCATGGGATAATTTGATCATGAGTTAGTTGAAACATACAAATTAATTTCACTGATTGTTACTTATATAAGATGATAGTCTTTTCCTGACAAATTAGCTTAGATGAGGCAAAAGCAGCACTTGACATTTTGCCACTGAATGTTAATTGCTCTCCTGCACCAATTAAAATGACACAGTATTTGAACTAAATTACTTAATGTTCTGTTGCAAAGGAAAAAAAAAAGAATCTAAGGTGTTCAGGCTTTTAAAGCGCAATGTATCAGTGTGACAAAACCTGTAATAAGCCTAGAAATCCTTTATCCCCTAGTGATTTTTGGCAGAGAGTTATTAATTTCTTAAGGGGAAAAAAATTATGGTGTTTCAGTAAACTAATGACAGACTGATGGTTCCTCAAAGCTAGCATCAGCTCTGAAGAAAATTTACTCCAATTTCCTACATCTATAGAAAGAAGAATAAATAATGCAAGTAGCAATGACTAAACATAATCCAGAGCGAGGGAATAAAAGTGAAATTGAAACAAATGACTGCAAGCTGTTCTGAACTTTTTTATTGCTGGTCAACTTTCTTACAAAAGCAAGGGCAGTAATACACCACATAATATAAAAATCAATGCTATTATGTGAACATTAATCATAGCATTCTATTCTCTTCCCAGACATCAGCTCTCCCTTTGTAATGCAATTCGCAGCCTGTCATTTATAGTTCTTCCACTACTGGTTACTTTCAGAGAAGAACCAAAATGTGTCTTCAAATCTCACAGTAAGTATAGCATTTAAAGTAAGTAATGTAGAATTCAAAGTAATATTCAGTAGGCCACAAAAAAATACCGTTTCATCTATTGACTATTTATTATAAAAAGTATAAGCAACTTTTTAAGACAAGGCTAGAATTCAGGTTTTTATTTTGTACTGTAACTGTTAATCTAGATAATCATCTGTATGGTTTCTTCATTTCCTTGTGTATTGTTCAGTTTTAACGTGAAATCTTAAATTCCTCTTTCTAACTAAACTGCCTTCTTTCTTCAACTTCATTGCTATCCATAGCTGGATGCTTACACTATTTTTGTAATAGATGAGAGAGGAAAGCACTTCTGGCTGAGACATTGGTATGCACATGAACAGGAATAGAATTACTTGTAGGGTGGGGTGGGGAGGGATGCAGCTCTCCCTGCAAGCAGTGGCTAACACAATGTTAACTTTCCCAGTCAAATAGCAGGCATACCACCAACTCAATGCCCCCTTCCTATCGTGAAAGTGAATACATATTTCTTTGACTTGATGGTCTGAAGCCATAAACAGATTTTGTATTTCAGCTTCACTGAACACCATCATGACTGCTTACTTGAATGCTTAAGGCACTTTTTTTATTTTAGTCTGCTGGGCTACTATTTTTGGGGTGGGAATTCTCTTCCAGCTTTTGAACCTCTTAATAATGTTCATAAGCAATTTACTACTTTAAATGAGTTCCTAATGCACATAAAACATAGGTCTAGTAATTATCAATTAGCAAATGCAAAACATTGTTATCAGATGAGAGATGGTAGGTTTAGATTAGACATTAGGAAAAAAATGTTCACAATGAGAGCAATGGGATATTGGATCAGGTTGTTCAGATAGGCTGTGGATGCCCCATCCCTGAAAGTGTTCAAGGACAGGCTGGATGGGGCTTTGAGCAACCTTGTCTAGTGGAAAGTGTCCCTGCCCATGGTAGGGGTTGTGAACTCAGTGATGTTTAAGGTCCCTTCTAACCCAAGCTACTCTATGATTCTATGATTACCATTTTATTGTATATTGTTTTTTTATCTTTTCTCACTATGCTGCTGATTATTTGGAAAGCCACTCACAATGAGCATCTTGGGTGCCATCATTTTTCCTTCAGATATAAATGGCGAAAAACTCACCTAAATTCTTTAAAATCAAGGTTTCATATCTAACTTTTTATTTATGTTTGATCTCTCATATATCACTTTATTTAACCCATTAAATGCATTTTTTCCCAGCAGCATTACAGTACTTGGTTATTAGGATTTTAAAAAATATTGGTTGCACTTAAATTATTTTAAAATAAGCTTGCACATTTAGCTGTTATGAAGTTTAAAATATTATTAAAAGGATAAAGGTCAAAAGATAGATTTAATATATTAGAAAACTTTTTCTGTTTCCTATTAGTCTTTACAGTTCATGTAGTCTGTAGCTAGAAAAAACATTATATTTCAATTCCAACCATGTTAAATTGTGTTTTGACATAGTCTTCATTATCACATTAATCTAGTTAATACATAGAGTAAAACTCTCCTCCAGATAAGATACATGTTAATAAAACTAAAATCCTGCAAAATCAGTAAGAGGATCTATGGTATTTCAGTGCAAAAAGTTGCAAATATGTCTCTAGATTATAAGGAAACAATTAAAGAAAATCTGTTAACATTGGCTCTATTGAACTGTTTACTTGCAGAAGTTAGACCATACAGAAATGCTGAATCAGATGTTATTCATTCAGCTGCTCCTGAAAAGGATGAATTTCTGGTAGGTGAAACCAAAAGTTGATTAAATAAAACTCTGGCACCCTACATTTTTTTAATAAAGTTTTATTAAGCCAACTCAATGGAGCATGACTCTTCAGAGATTTGCTGAAAATATACCATAGAAAAAATCCAAACCCAACAACCAAACCAACAAAAAAAAAAAACAAAGCAAAAAAAGCTCTAGAAATATCTGTGAACTGGGCAAAGCAGAACAGACTTACTGGGAGCTGTTCAACTCACCTCACTCTCTTGACGTATTGCGAAAGTTTTCATAAAAGGACATGAAGAGTCACCAAAAAACGTGTAGGAGATGCAATTGTGATTTTCCCTGAGACTGATGAAAGCAGGGCTCTGAGACATAGGACATCAAAAAGAAGCTGATATATGAAACATATTTCCCAATAGAAACCTGATGAAAAGGTGCAAATGAAGAAAGCAGCAACAACAGCTTCTACTCCAGCCACACACATTAGATAAAAAGTAAAACAATAGTGTCAAAATGAGTTTATTATGAGATGACTTCATAAAACTCTTACTTTTCATCATTGCTATCATTGGGTTTTATTTTATCTTGAACTTACAGTTTTACAGATTTAAATCTGGTATAAGTAACTTAATTATATAATTGCTGGTGAAATTGTTTTGGTCAATGAAGTGATACAGTTATTTGCCATGCTCAACAAGATTCAGTTGAAAATAATTATCTTACTCCTTTTAATTCAGGTTTTAAAAAGATGTGAGCAAAACCTTATTTAGTATTTATTTGTTTCATAGAATCATAGAACAAATAGGGTTGGAAAGGACCTGAAGATCATCTAGTTCCAAGCCCCCTGCTATGGGCAGGGACTTCTCCCACTAAACCGTGCCACCCAAGGCTATGTCCAGTCTGGTCTTGAACACTGCCAGGGATGGAGCATTCACAACTTCCCTGGACAACACATTCCAGTGCTTCACCACCCTTACAGGAAAGAATTTCTTCCTCATCTCCAATCTACGACATAAACGTTCCCTGTTTATGTTTGAACCCATTACTCCTTGTCCTCTCACTACAGTCCCTCATAACGAGACCCTCCCCAGGCTCTCTATAGCCACCTTCAGATATTGGAAGGCTGCTATGAGGGTCTCCATGCAGCTTTCTCTTCTCCAGGCTGAACAGCCCCAACTTTCTCAGCCTATCTTCATACGGGAGGTGCTCCAGTCCCTGATCATCCTTGTGGCCCTCCTCTGCACTTGTTCCAACAGTTCTATGTCCTTTTTATGTTGAGGACACCAAAACTGCACACACTATTCCAAGTGAGGTCTCACAAGAGCAGAGTAGAGGGGCAGGATCACCTCCCTCATTCTGCTGGTCACACTCCTTTTGATGCAGCCTAGGATACTTTTGGCTTTCTGAGCTGCAAGCACACAATCAAGATGGCTCATGTTCATTGTCTCATCAACCAACACCCCCAAGTCCTTCTCTGTAGGGCTACTCTGAATCTCGTCTCTACCCGATCTGTAGTTGTGCCTGGGATTGCTCCCACTCAGGTGTAGGGCCTTGAACTTCACATGGTTAAATTTCATGAGGTTAGCATCAGTCCACCTCAGAAGCATGTCAAGGTCCCTCTGGATGGCATTCCTTCCCTCCAACATATCAACCAAGCCACAGAGCTTGGTATCATCAGCAAACTTGATAAGGATGTACACAACCCTACTGTCCATGTCACTGATGAAGATGTTGAAAAAAACCGGTCCCCACACTGATCCCTGAGGGACACCACTCGTTACTGGTCTCCAGTGGGACATTGAGCCATTGAGCACAACTCTTTGCATGCAGCCATCCAGCCAGCTCTTTATCCACTGAGTGGTCCACCTATCACACTGATGTCTTTCCAACTTAGAGACAAGGATGTCATGTGAGACAGTGTCAAACACTTTGCACAAGTCCAGATAGATGACATCAACTGCTCTACCCCTGTCCATCAGTTCTGTAGCTCCATCATAGAAGGCCGCCAGATTGACCAGGCAGGATTTCCCCCTAGTGAAGCCATGATGGCTGTCACCAAGCACCTTGTTGTTTATTATGTGCCTTAGCATGCCTTCCAGGACAATCCACTCCAAGATTTTACGTGGCACAGACGTGAGGCTGGCTGGTCTGTAGTTCCCTGGCTCATTCATTTTCCCCTTCTTGAAAATGTAGGTTATATTTCTCTTTTTCAAGTCATCTGGAACTTCTCCTGACTGCCAAGATTTTTCAAATATGATGGACAGTGGCTTAGCAACTTCATTTACCAGCTCCTTCAGGACCCGCGGATGGATTTCAATAGGTCCCATGGACTTGTATATGTCCAGGTTCCTAAGATGGTCCTGAACCAGATCCTCTCCTACAGTGGGCCCGAGGTCTTCATTCTCACTGTCCCTGCATCTTCCTTCCAAGACTTGGGTTCTGTGGTTACAGTATTTGCCAGTGAAGACTGAGGCAAAGAAGTCATTAAGAACCTCAGCCTTTTCCAAAACCACGGTAGCCAGATCTCCCCATGGTTTCTGAAGAGGACCCACTTTGTCCCTAGCCTGTCTTTTATTTGCAATGTACCTATAGAATCCCTTCCTGTTATCCTTAACATCCCTGGCCAAGTTTAATTCTAAGTCGGCCTTAGCTTTCTTAACCTGGTCCCTAGCTTCCTGGACAACATCCCTGCATTCTTCCCAGGCCACCTGTCCTTGCTTCCACCTTTTATAAGACTCTTTTTTCCTTCAAATTTTCCTCAGCAGCTCCTTGTCCATCCAAGGAGGTCTCCTGCCCTTCCTGCAGTACTTCCTTCTAGTAGTGTGTATTGCTCCTGAACTTGCAGCAGGTGGTCCTTGAATATCAACCAAAAGCCGTGGGCTCACCTGCCCTCTAAAGCTATATCCCATTTGCTATATGCT
>JASSUY010011164.1:2143-15949 GCA_032466535.1 Forpus xanthops
CTTATCTCAACCTGTGGGAGTTGCATTCTTTTGATTCTCCTTCCCATTTCCCCGGAACTGGGGAAGAAAGAGGGGGGAGTGAGCAGAACTGTTTGAGGGGCCTCAAACCACGACACATTGCCATTGGAGAAGTCTCACTGATGGGCTGAAAAATTTGGGCACCTGTTGGAGGACGAGGAGTGTTTCAGCCTGAACTTCTTGAGTAGTTCATCATTTACATATAAATATTCAGTGAAAAAGGATCATCTTATCATAGCAGGGTATTAAACCTGGAGCAGATTCAACAAGAGGGTTGATAAGCATGCCGACTACCACCACTAGCTCCAGATAGATCACGCTGCATTAATCAGTTTTATTTTGAGAGCATTGTAAGAAGACAAAGGAATTAAAGTCCAAGCATGACACCAGTTCAAGTAGATGACTTGACAAATAAGAGCTAGCAAATATATCGCCTCTGCTGCTCATGTTTGTCATATTATTTACATTGGATAATCATGCTGTACAAATGCTGACAAATTAGTCTCCTCACCTGGCAAATGTGGAGGCAGAGCACTTCTGTAGGTAGTGTGGATCTTGTAAATGGGAAACAGCTAAATCCAGTGCTGTCAAAACTAAGTACTTTGAGCGTGTCCAGAAGACCAAACCAGGCATCAGGGCACTTTACATAAAATACCGGAGTAGATTTTCTGCCAGTTCTTGATAGATAGCAGCTCATGGTACAAGCACCTTTGTTCAGTCTAGAGAAAAGAGTCTAGAGAAATTCATTCTAATATTTAACTGATGGCTACAAAAAACATAGAGATTCCCCTTCTACAAGGAGTCACATGGAAAAGATGAGGGGTAAGGGGCATAAGCTACTGCTAGAGAGATTCTGAGTGGCACAAGAGGAAAACTTTTCACAGAGAGATCAGCCATTGGAATAATGAGATTCCCCAAAACCTGGACACTTTTAAGATTCAACTGGGTAAGGTGCTGGGACATCTAATCTAGGTCATGCTTTGCCTAGAAAGGTTGGACCAGATGATCCTCGAGGTCCTATTCAACCTGGGATACTATGATTCCATGATTCTATGATTCTAGAGTGGCATTTGAGAATGACAAATTTGAAGTCTGGTATTTTGAATTATGTTTTGTTTAGGTTTGGATATCTAACATTTCTGTGTCCCTAATTCACCTCAAACAAGATCTCAGTGCTTTACATTCCAGTCTCCGCAATGTATTGATGTTGCCAAAGGCTTTCCCAATTCTTCATGACTCTATTAACTCTTTCTAAAAAATTTGAGATCTGGAATATTAATTTTATATGAAAAAACTTTTTTTTTCCTCTGAGAGTAGGAGGTTGCACCACAGTCAACCAGCAGTGAAGATGAAAAAGGAAGCAAAGTTTCTGATTAAGCCCAAGAAGTTCACAGTTGATGCAATACCCTGGTTTTGCCAAACTTCATTCCTAACACCAGAGGGAGATATGCAGAAGTATAAATCAGAAAATGCACTCCTTGAGAAGCCCAGACTTCACTGGCCAAACTGGGCCCAGCGACTAATACTGCTGTTTATGTGGATTCAGACCAAAAGAAAAACAAATTACAAATATTGCCATAAGATGAGCATTTTCTTGAGAAGAACTAAAAATATAGTTTTGCAGTGTGTGCCCCAAGATTTATTATTTCCTATCCTCTCACTGAGAATTTAATCAAATTCAACATATCTTTTCTAGCATAGCATCTTTATTTATTTATTTATTTATTTTTTTAATAAAGCTGTCATAGATCTATTTCTTGGGTAGCATTGGTGGTCTGGAACTTGTCTCTCTCTCATATACTTTCATTTTCCCCATATAAATTGCAAATTTATAGGGAGTCTTAAGCTTTTCCTTTTACTTCTTCAGCAGTACTCAGTTTTACTCTATGTAGATCTGTATGGGTACAATATAATTTTCTTGCTTATCAACAAATATCTGAGCTCTGCTGATGAAAATGGGGTTTGGGATTTGGATTGGGCTTTTTGCATTTTCATGTTTCCCCCATAGTTTTTGAGGCATAAAGCAACGTAAAAAACTTCCAGATCAGTATTAAAGACAAATGTCTTGAATTATGAATTTTTTTAAATAAACCCCCCCCTGTCCTTAGTACAGCGTTGGCTAAGGTTTTGCTCTAACTCTTAAAGGAAAACAAAAGATCCTCTGATCTAGAAGTTTGCATATACACAGTCTGTAATTATTGCTGTGTTTCTCATTGGCATAAATGGTGCCTCTGGATATCTCTCCCAACAGATAACAAGACTCAACCCTTTCCAGGCATCTAAGAACTGACTTCAAAAATGTAGACTCTCACTGTATACTATGTTCAACACACATTGTTTGAGCCAATAGTCAGGTACTACCTTTCAAATTCAAGAGAAGTTTAATGACTGACAATTTGTTGTGGCTTTATGATCAAAACTTGGTTTATATTATTATTTTTCCTATTGACCAGAGTCCTCTGTCGCTGTTTACTGCAATGGTCTGCTAGACAGACTTGCCTTTCTCAGCTTCACTTGCAATCGCTATGCTTCAATGACTTTCCAAATGTGTTTGCCTTTTGTTTTCTTGTCTGACATTTACCTACATCATCCCTCATTTATTGCCCAAGTCCTATTAAGTTTTAAAAGTCTGGTTTTGTCTTCAGTTATCCATTGCTTATCATTTCTGTGCAATAAGTTCAGGTCTGTATGAAATACCACGTCCCTGATTTTAAACATGTTGAGCATGCAGTTATAAATACTGATGTGCATGGTGCATTCCTGAATGATCATCATCCATTTGCATGTTTAATTATCCATTCTACATATACTGTCTGCAGGTGAAGGTCCATGGGCCACAGTGGTCATTTCACATGCAAATTTGACATGTGACTACACTTGCATGTTTCACATGTGATTATTCACCTAAGGCACCTAAAAATCAAGACCTGAAGTAAGGCTACAAACAAAAGTATCAACCTGAGGAAATTGTCATGATGTAACATTATGAAATCTCATGACTTATTATTATCACATTCAGCCATCATGCTATAGCTGCTGCTGTACAAGTTATCAATGCAAAACTGCAGCAAATCTGTGGATGAATTAGCACATTTAGAGAAACGTTAGCTGACAAAAGACTTTGAAGCAAAGTAAGTTTGACTTTGTAAACACATTTGGGTTTATGTCATGCAATAGATGCAAGATGAGAGCATAGTTTCAGTTCTAGGGGAGGGAGATGTAGCCTCTTGCTGAGCTGTGGAAGACCTAAAGTTGTGTGTAATCCATTGTAGAAGATATTGATGGCCAGGGCTAGGCTTAAACATATGTCTGTTAGATCACTGACTCTTTTCAAGATGTCTATATGGCAAGTTGAAGTCTCACAGAATGACCAGTGACAGGGATGCTATAATCCATAAGTGGATGAAATAAGTTTTCATCTTCACTCATGAGAATTACCTGAATTTCTATTCAGAAAGGATGGCTTCATTAGAACCTGTAAAAACAGCAAGCGTGAAGAGAAAGCATTAATAGAGATGCATCTGTGCTTTGCTGAAGGAATGGGAGTTTCTCCCATGTGATCCCAGTGAAGAACTAAGCTTTTTCAATTAAAATCCAGGGCTAATTTAGAATCTAGGAGATGTTTGGTTCCATTCATTTGCAAGAACCTGACCAAATTTTTATTCCACTTGTGAGTGTGAGAATTGCTGCCTTACAGATAAGTGTCTTGTAAAACATTTCATATTGAGCATTTGTATTTCAGTCAAATTATAATGTGAATTTTCACATCTTCTTTTCCATAGTAATAGTCACTGACTTTCCAGAACTTTGTGACTCTTATTTTGTTAGAGGACAGTATGATTTTGCTGACATCAATTTTATCCTTGTTAAAGAGTGTTTTAATTTTGAAGTCAAAAGGACATCCCTCTAGCTCATGTTTAGAATATTGAGAAGGATGATGTGAAGACGGTAATTTTCATTCACTGTCACTTTCATTATATGACTGTAAAGATTTCTTATGTTTATGTAAGATGCAAAAAAATTCAGTCATTTAGAGGATAAGATATGAAAAATTTTCTGCTACCATTGACTGCATTAGCATCTTGGAAACACCTGTATTTATGAAACTTCAGCAGTACAAGGGAATATGTCAGGGCATCAGAAATTAGTCCTCTATACTGTTCAGTTATTAAAATAGTCCCTAGCACAGTTTTGGCCCAGACCAGCTGTAACAGTCTTAAGCACCCCTTAGACATACCTTGGAGTAAGCAGAGTCCAGAGATTATTTGCTTCGTTTTGGTAGTGTGGGTGCTAACCACCCACAGATAGCTTTTGAGCTGCTCAGCAAGCCTCACTATCACAGACATAGCCTAAGCAGCTGGGTCACCTGAAAACTGAATTACGTTCTTGTGTAGCAGTGCTTTTATACAGAATATGAGATACGAGGTTTATAAGGAGAGGCAATAGTCTTTTTGAGACTAATGCACGCAATAGTAAAAAAAAGGATATATTTTGAGTTCGGAATGCCTTAATATAGGCATTTTAAAATGACCAGTAACAAAACAAACAAACAAAAAGGGAATATCAATGCTTAAGAAGAAATACAGGGAAAAAAGTAAACTAACATGAGTTCATCTGTTTATAATCTGTCCTTTCGTATTCTGCTCAGTTACAGGGTACTCATCTTTCTGATAGATGAGAGCCTGTTTTCAGTTTGTCAAGAAAAATGACTATGAAATAAAGGCATGGAACTAGATCAGTCAGGTCACCAAGTCCAGTAATCGTTTTGTCAGGTAATCCCATAAATGTATCTTTCTTTTTAAACTGATTATGCTTCTTGCTTTCCCTTTTTCTAACACAAGAGTGTTTCAGAAAATCGCTGCCCTGAAGCTTAGAAACAATGGTCCTAAATTCTACCCCAAATTGATCGATTGACAATGTTTAACTCATTTTTCTTGTGTTAGCATAGTCTAAAGTGCCTTTGCCTTCCCCAAGCTGGTGACTGACCTACTTGTAGAAAGTAATCATACCTTGTAGCATTTTGTTCACCTAAATAATCAAAATCTTTATAAATTTCCTTCTGGCAATAAATAATTTCCTTTATTATCTCACAACCTGTTAGTGTCTGCTGTAGTTTAAAAAACTATTTGTTGAACATGGGGACCATACTATGTATGCTATTAACTAACCCAGCTAAAACCAGGATACTGAGGAAGTCTCTATGTGTCTTACATGTCTGTCCTGACCTGCTACATCTTACAACTTCAGTTGCCTTTTTTCTTCATGACCACATCACATCAATTACTCATAGTGATCTTGTGATTAGTAATGCACTCAGCGCATTGTATAGTACATCTAGCTGTTCATGTGTTGTTTGTTCATTCTCTGAGTCTTTTCTCAGGAAGAGAAGTATGTTCAGAGATGTATCAGGCTTTAGTTGTGCTTTCCATTTTTTTGTTTCACCTTTTGTTTTATGGTACGAGTCACTGCATGTTTTTTTATAATTGCCTTATTTTTTCCGTTTGGATGAAAAGGTGATGGCATTGGTGATTGCTAGTAGCTCCTGAGCAGTTAAATACAAAGACTCAGGCCAACCTGAGTTTTGTCCTTCACACAAAAAGAATTTAATTCCTAGTGCAAAGTGCTGAAGCACACTTTTTGGCTGTGGTCTAATCCAAATATTCTGTGATGGCCATTTAGGTACTTTGGCCAAACAAAAGAATATGATATCAAATTCTTGAAGGTATAGACAGAGATCCATCTTCAAATAAATATCAGGTAGCCCACACAACAACTATGAGCTGCTCCCAGAATTCTTTATTAGTACAGAAAATAATCTACAATAAATAAATATCAACTGTGGTTAGCACTAAAGACTTCATATCTTCTACCCTAATACATTTATACTGCCTTGATGCAGTCAAGAGGAGAAGAATGCACAAATAATTACAGTTAAATAATTCTGAAACAAGGGTCTCCACTCTCTTCAGTGACAGCTGATGTGGCTGGTCATGCTTAAAGAGGTAGTTCATTGGTTTTAACATGAGCAAGGGTTACAGAAAGACCACCCTCTTATGCACTAAGAAGGAGGATGTTAGTTCCTCTGTTAACAGGCAGAAGAGCCAAATGCTCTGAGCTCCAGAAACTTTAGCTTAGAAGGGAAAAAAAGGTTATATTGACAACTTTTTTTAATTAAAACCCCTCTTTCCAAGGAATGTAAAGAAAGCCATATTTTCAAATGGCAGTTCTGGGGAAAAACATGAACTTTCATACTGATAATGAGGGTACATAAGTAAAGGGTTCTCAACATATTTTTAACAAATAATTTTTAAGTTATTTATTGCCAGAAAGAAGAAATTCACTCAGAAATTCAAAAAATTATGCAAAATAATAACACCCCCCCAATTATATGCACACATGGGAAGAGATTATTTTAAAAATAATGAGTAAGGAAAGAAAAAAGCTTATGTAAAATACCTTGATGGATTTATTTTAAATACTGGGTGAATTATGCAGCCTGTTTTCTTGTTTAGTTAATGAAGAATCAGGACCTAAAATATTTGTAGTATTTCATGAATAAGCAATGAAATGTTAAATATTTGCAATGAGGTTTGGCAGTGTGAACTTTCCTGAAAACTTACCAAGCTGACAATACAAAATACTTTAGAGCCACTAAGAAGTCAAACAGGTGCTGATCAGCTTCCCTCTCTGCCTCGAGGCAGGATTTTCAGTGGCTCTTATTCCTTTGGTCAGACAGTGCAGGAGAGCAGCCACTATGGATGAAAAAATTCATGAGCTCAGTCAAATAATGTCTTGACCAAATAGCAGACAGAAGTTCTCCAAATAGGCTGATAGGCTGGTAGAACTGAATTGGAGTAATTATTATTATAAAAATTGTTTTTTCACAGCTGCTACTCAAAACAGGGCCTGTAGTGTGCTCAGTAAGTTTGAAAGCATTTTCAGCTCCATTAAGTGCCAATTTATTTAGAAAAGATTAGTCATAAGTAGAATCAAACCAACTGTAACACACTGTAAAATAGAAGCCATTTTGCCAGGCTAAATAAATAAATAAATAAATAAAATTGATCTGCTTCATCATCTTGGAGCTCTTCTTTTACTAAGAAATATAATCACCCCGAAGAATGAACATAGGAGCTGCTTTCTGCCCCTATCACTGCATCAGGTCACTGCAGCGCTGGGTCCCTCCCACACATGGTTAGAAAATGATCTGGCCCTACCCTTTTTCAGTAGTAAAATTGCAGTCAAATCCTTTCAATAGGAAGTATTTTTAAGTCACAACAATCATGTTTCAAACTGCTGCTGGTAAAACTGTGTTTTAACTAGGGCTCTGAGCCGTACCAGGGCTCTGTGCTGCCCTGACTCTGGAAAGATACAGGCGTAACTGTCCGGGCTCTGCTTCTGCTGCCAAAGCATGCAGACCTTGCACTCCATGCTCTTGTCAATTGCTGTTTGCACTGAAATCATAAGCTGCAAATTTCAAGAGCTAAAAGACAGATACTCCTCCTACTTTGTTCTGCTTCTGGAAGGGAGACACAGGTTTTTAAGGAGATCTGAAATGAGGAACAGCAATCCTATCATCTGTCCCATCCAAATTCCTCTAGGTACATACATCAGGGCTGGAGATGTGATGCTATGGAAGACAGTAGGATTACCTAGATGATTTGATTACAGGCACAAAGCTGCTGGAAGAAATTGCTCAAATGGCTTCAGACAATGCACTCCAACTCGAAGCCTAGTGTCCATCATTACATAAGCTGCAGTAAGACCATTTTTTCTTGTTGGTGATGCTAAGAGTTTCATCTGACTTGGGAAGATCTCAGGATTTTTTCCTCCAGTGGTCAAGGCAAAAAGAGTAAATTGCTTGTTGTTTGGCAAATTCCTGCCTTTTTTTTTTTTTTATTTTGCTTTCAGATTTCAAGATTCTGTAGAATGGCAGAAATGAAGATATTAAGGGTAAACAAAAAAGATGGAGGCAGTATGTCTAAGCTCCAGCCTGTGAAAATATACACTTGTCACTTTCTTCATTCAAAATAAAAAGAACTTACAACTTAAAAGAAAAATCCAGCCTAAACGCACAGTTACCCACTATGTCACAAACCTAACTAACGTTTCCAAGCGCACATTAAAAGTATGGATACTGCGGCTTGAGATGAATACCAAGCATTTCCAAGGAATTAATGCAGAATTTGACAAGCATCACAGTCCATGCCTGAATCCAAGCTTTGGTAGCCCAGTGAGGTTTGTACTGCTAAATTAGGTCAGTTTTTATAGCAAATGACAAACAGATGGGGAACTGTGACCAGCATTCAACAAAAAACATTGCTAACATTTAGCATACAGAGTCACCAGTAATTATTTAGAATGCCAAAAGTTTAACTTTTTTTTTTCTTAACTGTATTCCAGAGCTTTCAGGTATTAGGGGAGCTATGTACAAGCAGTTGCACAACCTATAATCAAAGGATATTCTTTAACATATAGTGAAAATCCGCACGACAAGCTGACTGGATAACAGTAAGAAAATGATGATGGCATTGCAAGCTGTGCTTGCAGCTTTGCACAAACTGTACTCCGTCTTATCAGGCAAGCATAATTTCTAATAGAAAAAAAATGTATCATCTCATCCAAATCCTGTTAGAATGTGATAGATGAAGAATAGTTAGCTGTTTTCTCTTGCATTCAAGGAGAATTTCAGGTTGCTTCTGTTTGCGCTATTGAAAGTTAGGTTTCAAATATGAAATCTTGGCAGAAGCTGACATTAAAGGTATTCAAGTGAAACCTTTAGTGGTTTCTCTGTCTGAACAGCCAGGGCAAATGTCCTCTTTGCATTCCTTGAGGCCATTTTAATTGAATTTAGAGCCAACTCAGGTCTCCCAAATTCAGACTCTGAAGATCCAGTGGAGGAGAAAATACCACACGGCACTTGAAGACTGTATGAATTATCAGAAAAGAGCGTGATCCCATAAAATGCTCAGTGACATTGATTTCTGTTTAAATCACAGGGAGCTGTGATTGTTCAGTGCAACTGGCCCCAGGTGTCTGAGGCACAAGATTGCCCTTTAGTATGAAATATTCCCACCCTTGTTAGCATTACCCAAATACTAGAAAGCTGTGTAAATCTGTAACAGCTTGATTTTATGTGCATAGGGAAGAAAAGGATGCTAAATCTTAGAAATTTATACAGATTCAGGAATTGTGGAAGGGGCTTTGGAAAAGAGTACATTTCAGATTGATAATATTTGCAAGAAGTATATATATTTTCAATGTTTTTCTTTAGGCCAGTCTACCAGCATAAATTGCTCTATCACTAGATTCATCCTGTTTATATGCTAGTCACCTAGAGGAATGTAGGAAATATTGTGCTTGCTGTCCCCACAGCTGTGAGCAAGCAGGAAATATTAGACCTCTGCTTTTAATAGCATGCTACAAAATATTATCCAGATTCTGAAATGCCTTATGTAACTTTAAAATATTCTCATGTATGAATCCATAAGCACTATGAATATTTTAATTAGCATTCCCAGTGTAAAAACACCATGACTTCCTCAGGTTAAGTAATGTTTATTTGCAAGTCCGAGTGTCAGTATTTGATGGACAGAGTACCAAAGGATTTATTTGAAAAATTATATGTGATTATATGCAGATTTCAATGAATAACAGGAATAAACACAGTAACTTAACCAAATCACAAGAACACTCATTTTTAGATATGTCATAAATCTTGCTATGGTTCTCAGGCTCATGAATAGAAAAAGAAACCCAGCTTCTATGAGCACAGCCACTCCACTTTGAATAGCTGCTTTCAGATATGATCTCCAGTAAAATGAATAGTTTTACCTTAGGAAGAATGATGTACTAAAATAAACAAGAGAGCAGCAGGGTGGTATGACAATAGCTTGCTTGTAAGTAGTTTATAGCCATCACACCTGAGATTTAATTGCTTCCTTTTAAAGACACAAGGAATTTCACTGTCACTGAGGATGAAAAACAGTAGTCACTAGCTGATGGCAGATACTCAGCAGACATCTGCTGTCATGGCGCTGCATCACTCACTGGGGCATGTGTTCAACTGAAAAATCTTCCCTTTGTAGTTCCATTTCATTGTTTCTGATCATAATTTCTCTTGGACTGTACTTTGGCAAAAAAGCAGGTACTAAAAACAATACAGCTGGGTCAGAATGTGTTCTGCCTGGGCTCAACAGACTTGAGTCTTCAGTATTACAGTCATGCAAGTCCAGTCTCTGAAGCAGCTTGTTTTGTGACAGATTGCCCAATGCACCAGGCTCCACCATGCCATACTGACAGAGCTTCCCTATGAACTGAGATGCAATGACTAGGTCTGCAGATATGGGAGAGTACTTTTGGAAGCTACTTCTGTGCTAAATTCAATGTGACTTCAGACTCTTTGAACCATAAGATGAACAGTTTTTCCCAGGTTCACAGTATATCCTGGTGCCATTCATCAACTTTGTCCTTTGACAACGGAGTCTATTTTTCCACTGTAATGTAAGTTAGCACTTCAACAGGACACCACCTACACAAAAATTATTTCTCCTTATAGTGTGGTATATTACCTAATCATATTGTAGCATTCAGGGACTATTAGAAAAGATGTATGTCCCTCTCATGTCTAATTCAATGCTCTGCTTTCCATAAGATGCCAAAAGGCTGCTTCACATAGGGAAATTATAAGATCTATGACTTGCAGAAAAAAAAAAAGAAAGGTAAAAAAAAAGGAATGAAGAAGCTTAGAGAAAATTAGAAAACCAAGTGAAAAATGAAAATTAAATTGTATATTAGGTTTTCCACACAGTGTAAACAGGGGAAAATATACATAATGGATTATTTTGGTTCATTAACAACGTTGTATAAGAATGGCACATATCAAAGCAAGAAAAATGAATTCAAATACGCCTAAAAATAAAACTGTTAAGCTGACTGAACCAGTGAGGAAGAAAATTTCAAAATAATGAGCAAATGTGGCATTTGGATCTGAAGATGATAAAGAGTATTTCATCAAGCATAAAGGATACATCTTTAGATATGTGGAGATCAGTAAGCTTTCTGTCCAATCAGGAAAAATTGTCTGAGTATGAGCAGGACAGAACTGCATGAAACACCAGGAACTATTCAACATTATCTGTCAACAAAAGCAGAGCAAAACCAACTACTGCTTCCCAGCAGGTGACAGAGAAATTAGTGTACTCTTAACTCACCTCAGCATCTTTCTGCAGTATGTAAAAAACCTTGGTAGATTCTCCTACTGGAAGGCTTCCTCCTTCTCTTTCTAAAAGGTCCCAATCCAAGATCTCAAGCAATGATAGTATAAAATAAAAGCCAACATTAAAAAATTCAGGTATCATAAAATTCTGCCACTGGACATTGACTAAAAAAGAAGGAACCTTTTCTCTAATAAATACTGGGGAAAGGAAATCATGCAACATTTTAGAAACATGGCTATATGATTGTTGCTGCAGAAGTCATACCTCATGTTTTGCTGCCTAAAACTGCTGAGAACTTGAGGATTTTTTTCCTTGTTAGTCCATTTAATCTACTTTTCCTGTGAAGCTTTGCAATTCAGACTAATATCCACCCTTTATATTTTCACAATCATAGGAAATAGGAATGCTGAAAAAAAAATCCTTTAATATGGTTAGTGTGAGATAAATGGTGCAGTCCTCTGAAAGCAGTGTGATGGATGGATGCTGTACAGGCTAACCAGCCACCCTGTTTGTATGCAATGATTCTGTCCTCATTCTGAAACTCCCACATTATGCTAGGGATTATGATTGTTCTGAGACTCCTGATCCCTAGGAGAGGCACATAGGAAAATATCTAAAAGTGCTACAGCAAGGCAAAGTTGCAAAGGAACAGCTGGAGGGACCAGACGTCAACAACAAAACAGGGAAATGACAATCCCATAGGCCTTAGATGGATAATTGAATGACATCCTCTGTCCCTAGTAATCCTGATATTTTACCATTCTTTTTTCCTTGTCTATTACTATGCTATTGCAAATAAGAACCCTCTCTTTAATAATACAGATGCATACTTGACTGTTGCAATGTTTTCTAAATCATTCTACCTCCAACATTTGTCTATTGCATCCTTGAAAACATACTGAATACTGAGAAATACTGCTTAGCTGACATGATCTGTTGTAAAGAAACCTTGGTTTTATGCTTGTGTTTAAATTTTAAAGTATTTGTTTTTAAAATGATCTGTCCCATAAATGATTTTTTTTCAATTTTAAAAGCAATTTACAAATTACTGTTCTGCACTGTATGTGCTAGTTCATTAATTATGGATTTCCATGTGAGGCTTCCTTATTCCTTTTTTAATGGAAGAAATTCAGCCAGTTGCTTCTGTAATTGTGACTTGATTATATTCCAGATTTTACAATAGACTTTCCTAAGCTGAAATTAAACACAATTATCTCTCTTCAGTGTCAGGTCCCCTGCAAATGTCTATCTAGCTGGTACAGCAGGACTGCTGCTTTTGCATTCACACAAGAAGCTAAAAGCAACCCAGCAGAGAAATTATGAATTTGGGAGGCTATGTTTATTAGAACTGAGGAAAGTAACCAGGCATAATGACAAAGAATAATATTTCAATCACAAAATAAGTTGGTGAAAATCATCTTTTTTTCAAGGTACTTTGCTGAGGGGAAAGAAAAATTGAAAGCACACAGTTTAATTGACAGAAAGTCTAAAATTCATCTATTTGGGAAAAAATTGCTAAGGCCAGCTTCAAAGGGAATGCAGAGTGTTACACAGATATACATATATTTTGACCAAAATTCTCTGAAAAAAATATTAAAATTGCAAATTGGAATTTCTCAAAAGCTGTGAAATTGCACAAGTAAGGTTTCCTAGGGAAGCCTCTGTAAATACTGCTCAAAGGGTGTTCCTGAAGGACCCTGCCTGACGAGCCTCCTCTTTGTAGGATCAAGAAGGATTTCAGATATGCGTATAATGCACTCTAACACATAAAAGAAAAGGTTAGGCAGCCATTGCAGATGGTTATTCTATTCTGAATAGGACATCATGTAGAAAGGGACAAGAAACATGAAGCTGGCAATGCGGCAGTAATTTGTTACGTGGCAAAGGAATATCCACCAGCACAATCAAAGACCTGTTCACTTCCTGAAAAGTGGTTTTGAGTTATTCTCTACTTGTCTTTATTCCCCTCCCTTGTTTCTTCTGTCTCTTCCTTTCCTTTTCTAATTTCCTTACCCTTTTTATTAATCTCTCCTATCCCTTCCCAGTAGTTAAATCAGTCAGTTAAACCTCTTTTCTACATTTTTTCCTAATTACTCAGAGCTGATTGTAACATGGGAATTCAGTTACAGAGACTAGAGCCTCAGCGTTGCTGAAAAGGCAGGAGTAACAATGCACACAGGAATATTCTCATGAACAGGAATATTCTCATGAACATTTTCATCCCAGGCTGGACCATGCCTGGATGTTCAGGGTGGCAGGAACAGGACCATAGATCAAGAGACAACTAGGAAACACACTGAAGGAATAGTATCTTCAGAGGGTAGAAACAATGAGTTCTATCAAGTTATACGTAATTAATATTTAAAAAGCTCACAGTTTATTGAAATTTGGAGGAGATACAGGTTAGATATAAGGAATTTCTTTACTGTGAGGGTGGTGAGCCACTGGAACAGGCTGCCCAAAGAAGTGGTACATTCTTCATCAAGGCCAGATTGGACAGAGCCTTGGGTGACATGGTCTAGTGTGAGGTGTCCCTGCCTATGGCAGGGGGGTTGGAACTAGATGATCT
>JASSUY010011168.1:0-14470 GCA_032466535.1 Forpus xanthops
AAGAAATTCTTTACTGTGAGGGTGGTGAGGCACTGGAATGGGTTGCCCAGGGAAGCTGTGAATGCTCCATTACTGGCCGTGTTCAAGGCTGGGTTGGACGTAGTCTTCGGTGGCATGATTTAGTGGGATGTGTCCCTGCCCATGGCAGGCAGATTGGAACTAGATGATCTTAAGGTCCTTTCCAACCCTAACTATTCTATGATTCTATGACATTGACTATGATAAAAAATTAGCAACAGCAAGTGAAATAAACCCAATGGCAATCAGTGACTAAAATAAAAAGTCAAGTATGAGTCTATGTATTTTTAAGAAAGATATGGTAGATGTGGAGAATATTGCATTCGTAGCATCTATGCAAATTGCCATACTGCATTTGGCTGGGCTTTGAGCAACCTTGTCTAGTGGGAGGATGTCGCTGCCCATGGCAGGGAAGTTGGTACTAGACCTTAAGGTTCTTTCTACCCTAACCATTCTATGATTCTATGATTCTGTATCTCAGAAAACTTTATTTCAGAACTGTAAGGACATTGTTACTGAATTGCTTAATGGAGTAGTATTAAAAAAAATCTACTCTGTGCCAGACTGAGAGGTAGTATTTGGTGTGTGGGAAGAGGTATGCAAGGTTTGATTTCTTTTAAGATCTCTACTTGCTAGTTAAAAGCATATTAAATGATATGTTGAGAAAACATCATTTATGAATTCACAGCACCAGATTCTCATGCACAGATATATAGCACAGTTTCGCCACTTAATCATAGAGTCATAGTAAGTTTCCTTCCTCTTTGGTAAAATCATAATGGCCTCAACAAAAGGACTGCATTTCCACCAATGAATTTTCCTTTTAACATATCTAGAAATGAATAACCTTCTCCAGTGGAGGACTGTTCTAGGTCAGACAGTTTGCAGTATGTTTGGCTCAAGGTGTTTTGGAAATTGCATCTAGGCAGCCATGATAAACAGACTGTTAGTAGTCAAATTGGTCTGGATTAGATTTTCTGCTCCCAAGTGACAGAGTAGCTAGGAAAGCAAAGCATTTAGAGATCTTCCTCCATTGAAGACTGAGAAAAATACATAGATCTGATGGGCTTGGGAAAGAATGATCTCAAGTTTTATCTTGAAGGAAAGGTAAGTGAAGGGCAGAAACAAGTGGGTAAGTCCTTGTAAATATGTGACATAAGCTAGGTCTCAGGAGTAATGGTCAGAAGAAGCTGGGGGAGGAAGATAGAGATAGTAATAGTGAAGAAATCTGATATGTTGAAAGAGCCTGCAATAAGCCGATTGAAATTGTTATTTTTTACATTAACTTGTATTGTCCAATCCTAAATATGAACCTGAATAAAGAGTAGATAAAATGGTCACCTTGGATTACTGATGTCAAACCAGAAAGGGCTGATGAGTATGTGTTTTACTCTGTTAATGGCAGGAGAATTTCTAGAATTTAATACAGGGGAAAACTATTTTAGATAGCTTTACTTATATTACAGTTTTCATTAAAGGAAGAAGCAAATAAGCTCTTGAAAGATGCAATTAACTAGGGTTGCTGTTACTTGTATAATAGAAACAGGTACAGGGTAGGGTTGCTTAATATCAGTGGAGACAGGAGGAAGCAATACCAACATTCATAACACACAAAGAATGAGATGTAAGACCCTGGAACTGACCCCTTCCTGCTGACAGCATAAGACAACTAGACTAAGGATTGAGATGAAACCAGTAGCAGAACATGAAACTAATCTCATCATTAAGATGGTGTTTATGAAGTTGGCACAAAATATTTCAGGACACTTCCCATATTAGGCTCCGAAAAACTGTGTTTGATTACTGCTATGTGTCTATTAAAGCTTAAAAAATATAGATGTAATATCTAACCAGCTAAGGTATTCCAGCATACTAGGCAAGCTACATAACTATATAGATAGATTGCAAAACATGAAGCTATCTGCTTCCAGAAAAGTAAGTTTTTAAAGTTGGCTGTTGTCCCTCAATCAAAGGTCTGTTATTTGCTGTTTCTCTGAAAAACCAAAGGAATTAGCAGTAGGTATAAGAAATCAGAAGTTCTGCAGTGACAGAATGCTCACTTAATTTTACTAATAAGTTTTAAAGCTTAAAATTCATTTGCTTCTGTTGCTCCTTTGTCTATCTTTGAAATAAGAATTCAACATTGGATTTGAAGGGGAGGTGGTGAATGCTCACCTTGCCCACTCACATTTCAGTCATGACAGTATGTCAGAAACTCTAGATATTCATGAACTCAAGGTGCCACATGCAATTCCTAGGTACTCTTTAGTTTAAAATTGTTACAAGTAAGGAAAAAAAAAACTAGTTTATCACAGCTTTAAGAAAGCAATATAAAGAATAACACCCATAAGGATGCTAGGATTCATTATTTTGAGCTTACGGTCTCTTTCCTCCCTCAAAGGAAATTATCTGACATTTTTTTTTTTAGCTAAATAAAACTACTGTTCCAGCTCAGTGGACATTCATGGCCTGGAGAAACAAAAAAGTTGAGAAATACTTGCTGAAGTTACTAAAGTCTTGAAAAGTCAACCATTCAGATAAATATTTGGTTACAATATTTTGTCCTGAGCTAATCAGTCACCAAATATCTGCATTACTATTCTATAATAAACAGCTTGAGAATTTGAAGGCTTCATAAATGCTGGAGTTTAGTTGAAAACTCAACAGAATTAAATTAATTATATTTAATATAATGAAATATAATTAGATTAAAAAAATATTAAATTATGTCTTCTAGACAAGGAAATCTTAAGTCATAGCAGAAATGTGCTTATCTATGAAGTTGATATTTTTCCAGTAAGACAGGGAATGCAGGTTTCGGATTTTCTTCTGGCAAAGCAACACATTTTCTCATTCTTTTTATATTTAGAGATATATGAAAGAAATTTCTTTATAAAATAACATAAAGTATAAAATCCTACACCTGCCATATCCTCTAAGAATTCAACTAATTTCAATATTCCAAAAGATTTGCAGATTCATTCTAGATTAGAAATTAGCCTTTCTTTTTTCCCTTAGCTATGTTAAAATAAATTAATCCTGATAGATTTACTGAAAAAAAAAAAAAAGCCTTATTTCTTCCATGCATAAAAGATTCAGAGAAGCATCTTATGACACTCAAAGGTCCAAATGAAAACAGTTAAAATAATACCTTTATTATTTTAACTTTAGGCTTAAACACAGGGCTATCAATTGCCAATAACTTGTTTTATCAAAAGTGCTCATACGTGTATTAGAAAGAGAGATCAAAATTCCACTGCATTATTGAATATATTTATTATAAAACAAACTTGTGCTTTATACTTGTGTATTTCCAGCTTCATAGGATCGCAAAAATATTACACTTACTTGGAGAAATCATAATGATGACAGTAGATCAGTTGTTTTACCCTAACTCATAAATAATCTAGTCCTAGAAATATTCTTTTAGTACTTGACCTAGATGGGAATGGCTTGAAGTAAAAATGACCTTAAGAATTTATCCTCTGCAGTTTTCTTTTTATTCAAGCATAACTGTGAGTATTAAGGTAAACCAGAGGATATTCATGGAGGATGACTGCCTTTGGAACCACTAAGGCTCCCTAAATTACAAACGAAACAGCTAATGACTGGAGGTTATTTAAAATAAAATTTAAAACTGCTCCATTAACCATTAACATGCTATATGAACAAAGAGAATTGCAGTGTATCCTGATGATTTATAAGCATTCCTGGAGATTTCTTGATGTGTTTTTCTTCAGTGTATCAAGGTTAAAGAAACAGAGACATTTTGGAAGAGATATAGGAAATATTGTGGGTCTTTCTCTCACAAGGCATTATATTTTGTCTGTCCTCACAGTCAAGATTTCACACTGTTGTGGAAAAAAATTGTTCCAGTGAAATTTTATCTGTTTATGCAAGTGGAAAATTTTCTGTATGGATAACTGAGGGTAATCAGTATCTAATTTTTTCCCTAGATTGGATATTGAAATAATAATTTTTTTAATTTTGAGTGTTGACACTGAAAACGAATTAAAGGAGACAGCGGTCGTAATAAGTTTTCCTACCTGCCAAATTCAATGTAAAAAGATAAAAATAGGTGATACAAAGCTTTCTGGACAGAAAAATTACTATCAGCCCTTGGAAGATAGCTTTGTTGTTCCCTTGTGTCTGAGAGCTGAGACATCAGGAGGAGTAATGGTGGTGCCACCAATAAAGTTACTGATTACATGAAAAAAATGCACTTTAGCAGTTTTACAAATATTGAGGATTTCAATATATGTCAGGGGGTTGTTTGTTTAGTTGGTTTGGTTTTGGTTTTGTTTTTGTTTTTTTTTGTTTTTTTTTTTTTGTTTGTTTTTTTTGTTTTGTTGCTGATTATGATGTTGTAGAAGCCTTTCAACAGATATCTTCAGTTTTCCAGAGCTACCAAGTTACCTTGCTTCTTCTTCCTACCATAACTTACTTATGAAACTGGCTGTCATGGGTTCAGCAGCAGCAGTCATTTTTCTCCTTCATAGTAGCTGGTGCAGCACTGTGGTTTTGATTTTTGGCTTGGGAACAGTGCTGATAACACCAGTGTTTATAGTTATGGCTTAGAATGTTTAGGCTGGCCGAGGACTCTCTGAGCTTCATGCTCTGGCGGGGAGGAGGGGAAGCTGGGAGGAAGCTGGCAGGAAGCAGAGACAGGGCACTTGACCCAAACTGACCAAAGAGGTATTTCATACCACAGCACATCATGCCCAGGATGTAGAAATGGAGAGAGCAGAGACCAGGAAGGATGGTGGTGCAGCAGGGGTGCATGGCGTGGCTGAGACTTGGTATGAGGTGATGAGGAGCACTGCATGTTTGAGCTTAGTATCAGGTGATGGGGGGGCACCGCGTGGCATGGCTAAGTATCAGTTGAATATCTGTTATAGTCTCTTTCCTTGTATTTTCTCCTGTATTATTGTTGGTGGTAGCAGTAGTGATTTATGTTATACTTTAGTTACTAAACTGTTCTTATCTCAACCTGTGGGAGTTGAATTCTTTTGATTCTTCTCCCCATCTCCCCGGGACTGGGGAAGAAAGAGAGGAGAGTGAGTGTGAGAGCAAAACCGCGTGGTGTGACAGCCTTAAACAACGACACTGGTTTAGATCAGTATGTTGTTATAAAATTTGTTACTTGAAATTTTCAAATTTCAAAGAATGTAATGACAGTTTTGTTAATTGTTTATTTACAATGAATGACTAAAGGTGAAAAGAACCTGGATAATCACAGAGAACTTTTTGCAGACCTTATGACTGGGAGTTCTGCACTGAAAATCATCTTGATTACAAAAGCAAAACCTAATTTAAGTAAAATTCACTATGGCTAGTTATAAACCAATAGAGTAATGTAGGGTACGTATTCACAAACAAATGCACACGTATGTGCACACACACCTACCTAGGTACCTATGCAACATAGGAAGTACATATATTTAATTATAAGAAAGGCAGTTTTACAAACTTGAAAAAAATTATCAGCACAACTAAGTGAAAAAATGTGCAAAAAATTATGCTGATTTTGGAAAAAATTGCATCTTTTGGGGGGATTCATGAATGCGGAAAATTTTACTATTGGGAAAGATTTTGGAGAAGAGCGAGGTAACTGTTGAAAACATAAAAACTTCTATAAATATTCAAGGAGCTCTATTCATTAAATTTATAAGAGTTGTATATACAATTCCTGTTGATAAGAAATAGAGGAAATGAAAGGTGTAATGAGAGCCAATCCTTGCAAAAAGAAATTACAAGCATTAAAATGAGTAATAAGAAAGAGTAAGAACCGCTTTTCATAGCAATTAAGATATTTATTGAAAAAAGCTAGCATGAGTGTTAGTGGGATCACCTTCAGTGACAATTTTTAACTTGTTTAGAAATTTTTCTGAAGGATATGTTGCACTGAAAGTAATATAAGAAATTAATTATAACAGACAAGATATTTACAAGTGTGCTAAAAGACTGTTTGAAGAGTTTTCTTATGAAGAAAGGTTTAGGCAACACGGCCGTTCACCAAAGGACCACCATTCTGAATGAGGGTGGGAGAGCTGTAAGGTGGAAAGACACCATACTGAGGAACTCTCTTAAAAGATACTCTGCTGGCAAATTTGTCTTTGGCTGTACACTTTTCTCCCTTTCTTACCACTTACCATAGGACTGTTCATTTAAGTATTACAAGTGTGTTTATGTTCAAAATATGCTAACTTACTCAGAATAAATGCTATTTGAGTGCATGCAGGTTAATATTGTTACTTGGAGGGAATGTTCATGACAGTTACTGAAGGAAAAAAATGGCTGTGAAGCTTGTCTTGAGAATCAAATTTCTCATATTCTTTTTTGAAATATGGTTGTTGTTTTGAAGTTATTTTCAAATGAGTTTTTATTCCACTGCAAGTTTTATAGATTGGGTTGTCTACTGTAGCCTATCTCATTCTCAGATTTTTACAACAGCTGCACAAATACTCTTAAAAGTTTTGACAATGATAATTTACAATTTTTAGTTCAAAACCTTTTTAGTGATTTTACCCATGATTGATTCTAGTTATGGGGAAGTGTCACATTTAACACAAAAAAAAAAATGCATTGCTTTCATTCCTACTATGAGAAAAAACATAGACATCATCCTTTGCTGCTCCTAAGCTGTCCTGAATTTTAGTGCGCTGATCAAATCTGTCTATAAGAGAGGGTTTGATACAAACTTTGCCTGTTAGCTGCAACTTTTCCTGCACTCAAAAATTGATTGCTATGGTACAAATGCACTTACAGTATGCAAGTACAGCTTACATATTTTAAGGCTATTGGGTACCTTCAGCATGTAAATTGAAGCTTATGCCATTCAGGTTAGAGTCCCAAAACATAAGCAGCTCTTTTCCACCTGTTTATCATAGATAAAGGTCTGAGAAACTGACATTCTGTTCTTTAGTGTGATTTGGTGATTCGTAGCAGACACCACTGAATATCTGCTGGTTTATACTTCATACGTTAGAATACACAAATATTCAAGAGAATTCTTTCTGAGCTGTCAGTTATTTGGGATCAGATAATGCCATATCTGACATAAAATGACTCTCCTGATCATTTTTTTTTTGAAGAGCTCATGCCTATTTATTTTCAATGTCAAGTCATACAGGTCATGTCTCCAAGTTCTAGTACTACTCAATAAGTCATATTTGCGCTCCTATATTAGAAATTCCAGTTGTTATTTTTTTTACAGGATTGTGACTTCTAGTGAATAAGCACTATTTTTGTCATTTTGTGCCCTTTAATCCCTCTCAACTTACTTTGTTCCCAACATCTTGAATTTGTACTAAACACACGTTTCTTTATTTAACACACAATAAGCAGCGGTTTGATCAAAATTACTGGGAAACAGAAGAAATTGCATAGTTTCTTATACACATGTAGCATCTAATGAGCTCTTTCTATTGTGACCTCTGTAAGCAGCTAGAGTAACAGCCATATGTTTTCCGCACAGAAAGTCAATCCAATTTCCATTTCACCCAGCACCTCACTATAGTTTCTTTCTGTGGCTTGTGTGAATTTTTTTTAGTGTGTAGGTTAGTTATAATGGAAGTTTGCTAAAATCTGCAGGACTTTATGTCTTGTTTTGACTTTCAAAATTCTACTCTCTGCCCTATGTTTCAGCCCTCACCAAGAACTCCTACATGCACAGATGTCAGTACACAGAGATGTTGAGAGTCACATTTTTCATGAGGAACATCTTGTTAAGACCTGAGCATTTGGATGAAGGATCCAGAAATCACAGATAGGGATGTGGAGTCTGCTGCCCCTATTTCTATAAACCTAAGCCAGGAATATTTGCATTATGACTTTCAGATGCAATCTCCCATGGCAACTACTTTATAAAACCTCTTACTCTGAAAGTTACAAATACACAATTTATGAAATTAATTCCTAGTTCCTGGCAATTTAGAAAAGTGCAGAAACTTAATCTGCAATAATTATGATGAAATAAACCATTGGCAATATGTAATACACTAGCCCACACAGGCATTTTTCTGAGAGTGTCCATGATTTGTTTCAGAACTCTAATAAATAGAGGAGATTAGAGAACTCCATCTTAGTATTTATTTACTGTGAACACTAAGTGTTATTAATGTATATTGCCAATTCAATAGTTCAAACTTTTGAGCAAACAAGCTACTTTGATCTTCAGCATTTTTCTGTGTTGACAACATTGACCTTTACCAACAAAACAACTTCATTAAAATTAAATTATTTGGGACACTGCACTCAAAGCAGTGAGCCTGACTTACTAAGGACAAAACACTTTTGAGTTCAGGTCTTTGTTGGCAGCGTTTATTTTGTGTTGTCGATAAATTAAATGCAATATCTGAGTGAGCAGAGAAGTCTGCACGCTGGAGCAGGGAAGGCACATGCGTCTTCCCAGCAGTGGTGAACCACTAGAAAGAATTGCTTTAAACTGAAAGAGTTTGGGTTTAGATTAGACATTAAGAAGAAATTCTTTCCCGTGAGGATGGTGAGATATTGGGACAGTTTGCCCAAAGCAGCTGTGCAAGCGCCATCCCTGGCAGTGTTCAAAGCCAGGTTGGACTAGGCCAGGAGCAGCCTAGTTCAGCAAAAGGTGTCCCTGCCCATGGCAGGAGGGTTGGAACTAGATGATCTTTAAGATCCCTTCCAACCCAAACCATTCTACAATTCTATCAAGCTAACAACCAGTGTTAAGGCTCATCTCAAAAAGCTGCCTGCTGGGATGGTCGGAGACACAAGACAGGACAGCTGACTGATTCAAGAGGATGACGGACTGCTAAAGTGTTGCCTGCTGAGCTCATGCCTGCCATATTTTAATGGATCTGACTATACCTGACAGTAAGATGTCCACAGTCACCTTGAAATTATTCACACACATGTACAGACACAGTGACGATCACTGAACTGGAGATATACAATGATTAAATGAGTGCGTGTGTGCATGTGTGTGTGTCTGCTCAGGTAGAAAGATAATTTCAGCAGGCAAAAAGTCATCTCCACAGCCCTTTCCTAAAGCCAGAGTGAATTCTGCAGGAACACAAATATGCGTTCAGAAATAAGTTATTTACTGAGTTTCACTCAGGAAACGTGTGAGTTCTTCTAGTGACAGTGCTAGTGTTTTCTCTCTTTGCTTGCAGAGCTCCAGGCTTTCAGTATGAGAATGGGGACTAAAATTATTAGCAAACACTTAGCACCAGGGGAGCTAAAAAATATGAAAGTGCAGAAAAGGTGAAAGATGCACAGCAAATTGCTATCTGCAAGCAGTTTTAACACTGTCTAAGAAATGACCTGTATGACTAAAGCATACCCTGACAAATTCTTGCTCAGGTCCAAATCTGTAGATAATTTTAACATCCATACAGTGTTATATGCTGACCAAATATTCCCAGAGGACATTAATATACAATCTAAGTGAACTAGAGACTTTTTTTTTTTTTTTTTTTTTTTTTTTTTTTTTTTTTTTTTGTGGATGGAAACATTTAGGATATTTTCTGGAGTTCAAAAACATAGACTCTGACAGTATAGCCAGTAGTCCATTAAGAATGATTGCACACAAAGTGCTCTTTGCATTGTACCCTGAGGCAGAACTACTCAGAAGCTGGCAAGGAAGCTAAACAAATGTTCTTTAACCTTAAAGTTAAGCAAAGTATCCTTATAATGTCATTGCATGTCCACAGAAATAAAGAAAACAAAAAATACTACTTGTTAACATCCTTCAAGTTTACAATGGAGGTTTTTCTGCAAGCAGAAGAAATTGTCACTAAAGTAATTAATTTAAAAATATATATATTTAATCAAAATCGTTGTGTTGATCCTTTCTCCTGTTTACTAAGGTTTTTACTGTTTACTTTGACTTTTGCTCTCTGACACACTAATCCTACACTTACTACTTCAAATGCTGAAGATATTGAGGACTTCCTCTGTATTTTTCCCTCATATGAAGATGTATCTGATTAGATTACCAGGGCTTGGATTTATTGGCTGTATCTGTAAAAAGTTTAAAAGTATCAATATCTGTCCTCTGGACTTAAGACTGGAACAGAATGATCTGCATCTGCTTTTAGCTTCCAAGGTGAAATGACCATGTCCAGACTATCAGTTTATAAGTTTTCTGGGTCTAGCTCCAAAACAGCACTGGGGAATTGCTTGCTGCCATGTAAAACCAAGCCAAGCACATGTACAGTTTAATAGCATAGATGACGACATACTAGTTGTCATTCTCTAATGCTGAATATAGTGGTAGACGTGCCTTTCAAGTCAGCTAACATTCCAAACTGTTGTCTCTTCTTGGCTACTTGAAGGAGATATGGAGTTTTGTCTGAGGCTGGGCCATTATGGACATAGAAGATAGTGGAAAACAACCCCCTTGCTTTATTAGAGGAAGGACAGGGAATGGCTCCAATATGCAACTACAAGTCCGGCCACGTTCACTATTTCTAACCTTACTGATCCAGATTCACTGATTGTGTACCACACTGTCCAGTCAGCTACAACTATCAGTCCAGCTGTGTTTGCTATTTTGAACCTTACTGATCTAGATTCATCGATAATGCACCACAGCTAGAAATGGGGTTGTGTTCAATCAGAAAATTAGTTTATTGATGCAACAGATACAGGTTCTTGTGGATTGCCGGTGGTAAATACTGTCTGCAAAAACACATGCAAACAATAGTTGCATGAATACAAGCACTCGTTAAGGTTAACACAGTCTGGCTCTAAAATATAAAGGTAACAGTAAAAGTAACTCTATAGAGATTCTAAATTTTCCTAGGAAAGCGCTGGATACAGTGGCATCCCTATGGGTTGTGGGGAAGAGAGGTCCAGCCTGTTGACCAGTCCCAGGAGTCTGCTGATGTTATCTTCCTCGACTCATCCACGATGGTATCTTCCCCAATATCCCCCTCTCTCTTGGGTCATTTTATATTATTTTCACCTTCAAGGTGGAGCTTGAGTAACTCTAGTCATACATAGTCATGGGTTCAGCAGCAGCAGTCATTTTTTCTTTTTCATAGTAGCTGGTACAGCAGTGTGTTTTTGGTTTTCAGCTTGGGAACAGTACTGGTAACACCAGTGTTTATAGTTATGGCTTAGAATGTTTAGGCTGGCCAAGGGCTTTCTGAGTTTCATGCTCTGCCAGGGAAGAGGGGAAGCCGGGAGGAAGCCAGGAGGAAGCAGAGACAGGGCACCTGACCCAAACTGACCAAAGAGATATTCTATACCACAGCACGTCATGCCCAGGATGTGAAGCAGACAGGAGAGACCCGAA
This sequence comes from Forpus xanthops, assembly GCA_032466535.1. NCBI lineage: Eukaryota > Metazoa > Chordata > Aves > Psittaciformes > Psittacidae > Forpus > Forpus xanthops. Next base: position 11,300 of record JASSUY010011168.1, read on the forward strand.
AGGGTGGGGGTGTGGGAGGTGCACTGTGTGGTTGGGCTTGGTATCAGGTGATGGGGAGGTACATTGCTTGGTTGGGCTGGATATACTGATTAGCTGTTGCATTCTTTCCTTGTATTTGCTTTGTCATTATTATTATTGGTGGTAGCAGAACTTATTTGTGTTATTCCTTAGTTACTACACTGTTCTTATCTCAACCTGTGGGAGTTGCATTCTTTCAATTCTCCTCCCCATTCCCTGGGACTAGGGGAAGAAAGAGGGGGTAGTGAATGAGAGAGTGAATGCGTGAGTTTGAGGGCCTTAAACTATGACACATACCTTTATTATTATTGGTGCAAATCTGTCCCGCTTTGCTTTAAAGGTATATGACACCAAAAATTCAGAGTGCATGCTCAGACCGTGTGGGTGTAAAACTTTTTGCAAAGGATTTCTGGGCTAGACTAGCTGCTGGGAAAGCTTAGATATAGCAGAGGAATGTTGCTGGGAAAGTTTTGGGAGTATTTTAGGGAGAGATAGGCATAATAAGAAGGAAGAAAGAAGCGAGGAACCAGTACCCAATGAGGGGACAACAACGAGCAGCAAGCATCCAAGCAAGACAACCAATGAAGAAGCAAAGATACCCAAGCAGGTGGTGATAGCGAACCAATTGTATTAGCTGCTCATACACACGGGTACTTTGTAGAGCCTATATCAACCCTGGACCTTCAGATAATAAACAATTTCTCTTCCTAACCAGAAAGGGGGTCTGTGCCTTAGTCTCCACAAGATGGAGTGGTCTCATTTTGGAGGGGGGTTGCATTGGAGATGGGAGTGTATTTTAGCATGTAAATGCATTATAATGGCATTATAATGAAGCAAAGTTCACACAGAGGACAGTATTCTGTCAAAAGATGACACACTACTGGCTTAGGGTAGCAAGTATGCAGCTTATCAGTTTCTGATACCTAGTTCCCATCATTTTGCTGAAGTTAGGACAAAGCGTAACTGAGATACCCACCTTGCTCTGTCATCCGTCTTGTGTCGCCTTGGGAATCACTGTGGAGTGCATATTCCTGGCATACCAAGTGGGGCTGCAACTCACTCTGAGAGGCCCTGAGAGTCCATTTTTCCTTTATGTCTGGACAATGCTGCATTTCAAATATAAGTTTAATTCCTAATTATTCCACAATCTGAAGCAGAGTATTATCACAAAGAAAGCTAAGAAACTAAATGAACAAATTTGTTTGATCAGCATGAAGTCACAGAATCATAGAAGGATTCTATCAATGTAAAAAATGGTGTATGAATATGATTATCTTTATCTTTGGAGCTCAAATGTCAATTTTTATTTTTCTTAATCTACAAATACATAAGTAGAACTGTGATTTTCCTATTCAAATTCCTCTACTTCTGGGGCAAGAGGAGAAAGATTATTTATAAAATAATTGAGCTGGCCAAGAGACCTTAATCCAGATGCTCATCCCACTCCCACCCACCCCCACTCTGCTGCCCTTAAAATCAGAGAGATTAATTTGTATTAGCTAAATACGTTGCCACTGTTACACCTTCACTTCTGCATTCTGGTATTAATGTACATACAGATGGTGCAGACAGCACTGTGCCAGAAAATGCTATGACAGAAGATGTGTGACTAAAAGAACCTCTTTAATTTTAAAAATGCATAACTTACCAACTTTATATGTAGACTGACAAAGGCATAGAGCATAAAAAGCATAAACTTCAGGTGTCTGAAAGACAGAAGAAATGACTTGAGGAAAACATGCAGGACTGCTGGGCTGTGAATCATCTTTTTTGCCTTGGTCACCTGGGCACAAGCTAACTCATGTTCAGCTAGCGGTTGAACAGCACCTCCAGATTTTTCCACCAGCAGCTTTCCAGCCATTTTTCCCCAAGCTTGTTGTGTTGCCCTGGGTTGTTGAGGCCCAAGTGCAGGGTCCAGGACTTTGTCTAGTTGCATCTCCTACAACAGGCCTTAGCCCAATGACTCAACCTGTCCAGATACCAATGCAGAGCCTTCCTACCCTTCCAGCAGCAAATAAGCACTCACAGCCAACTTGGTGTTATCTGCAAATTTACTGAGGGTGCGCTTAATCCTCTCATTCAGATCACTGGTTGAGACATTAAACAGAACTGGCTCTAATGCCAAGCCTGTGGGACCCCACTTGTGATTGTCCACCAACTGGATTTAGCTCCATACAACCCCTATCTTTGGCCCAGCCATCCAGACAGTTTTTTACCCAGCGAAGAGTACTCCTGTCAAAGTCACAGATTCATGGAATCATAGAATAGTTAGGGTTGGAAAGGACCTTAAGATCATCTATTTCCAATCTGCCTGCCATGGGCAGGGACACCTTCCACTAAACCATGACACCCAAGGCTCCGGCCAACCTGGCCTTGAACACTGCCAGCAATGGAGCATTCACAGCTTCCTTGGGAAACCGATTACAGTGCCTCACCATCCTCACAGTAAAGAACTTCTTTCTTAACATCAAATCTAAACTTCCCCTTTTTAGGTTTGAACCCATTACACCTTCTCCTATCACTACAGTCCCTAATGAACAGTCTCTCCCCAGCATCCCTATAGTGCCTCTTCAGTTTGATATACATTAGACTTCTGTTTCAGGACTAGTCAAAATTCCTCTGGAAATCACAGAATCACAGAATGGTTTGGATTTGAAGGGATTTTGAAGGTCATCTAATTCTAACCCCCCTGCCATGAAATGCTGTTCCTTTCTAATTACTGTAGATAATTCTATTAGATACAAATTCTGTTAACATATATATATTTGTTCAGATTAATTTAATTTCTGCTTTTGCTCACTCTACTTAGTGAAGCGAAAGGGTCAGTTTGTAGAAAGGGCTCTATCTTACCTATGAATTGTGGGAGAAGTGACTGCCAGAGAACATGTAGGAGAAGGTATGGAATATGCTAGCTAAAATTATACTGCAGCATATTTCTCTTTTCTGCCTGCATGTCACAAGCTTTTCATCTGATGACCTTTAACAAAGTGTTTGTTGTTATTATTTTGGAGATTACATGGATTCTGAAAGTTTAAATACAAAGGAGATTATCTTTACTTTGATAGAATGTAACAGGAAATAAGAACAAATAGGAAAAGGTAGTGTGAGATGGGCTGTAGAGCATTCCTTTGTCAGCTAGGGCTGATCATTATG
>JASSUY010011173.1:0-16017 GCA_032466535.1 Forpus xanthops
CGCGCACAGAACTGTTTGAGGGGCCTCAAACTACGTCAGTGAGGTACCCCCTGGCATGTGGGGCTCCCAGCGCTGCTGTGGCTTTTGGGTGATTCTGTTCCTTTCCAATGGGTGTGGTGTTTGGTTTTGATTTTATTTATATTATTTTTTTTTATTCCTTTCCTCCTTTTGACGTGTCTTTTCTTCGGGGGTTATTGTTGGGTGTTTCAGTGGACTCTCATTTAAAAAATTGTATCTTACCACTGTAGGTGCTCTTTTGTTGCTTTTCCTGTTGTGCAATGGTCAAGCAAAGAGGCAAAGCACAGCTGTTGAAATGAGCTGTAAAGTCCTGGAAGTTGAATGTTATGCAGAAGTTACGAACAAACAGGACCCAGTTTCTTGGGTTTTCTTAAGCTTGCTTTCTACTACCTCTGCTGCCTTGTCTCTGCTCCTCAGGTGTAGAAGGGAACTGCTTTTCTGCTTTTTTTTTTTTATTCTGATGCTGTGGGGGATGTGATCAGGCAGTGTCCCACTTAGATCATTTGTTGTCAGCCTCTAAGACAATTCCTCTTACACTTCTAGTGTGCTTTCTAGGTCTCATGTGGTTGGCAGCTCCTATTGTCTCACCTTGATTCCTGTCTGAGTAATTGCTGCTCCCAGCTGGCTTGAGCAAAGAAGCGTGACTCAGCCATTGTGGACAGCAGTGGGTCTGCAGTTGCCTGTATCCCAAGCAATTGGCACTTCCTAGGAACAGCAATTCAAATTAGATTTTTGTTATGGTACCTGCCAATGACCTTATCAAGTTCTTACACATTAAGTTTTGTGCAGACAGCTTGTTCCTATCCCATAACTGACATTCTGGGAGGGAAGAAATTGGAAGCTCCATGCTCCTCTGAGCGCTGGGTTGGCTATTTTATTGAGCTGCCTTTGTGGAGAGAACAGAACAGCTTGAGCCAGACTGTTACTGCAGTGACAGTGATTGTGCTGTAGGTGCAGCATTAAAATGTGACCATATGGTCATAGAATCATTTGGGTTCAAAAAGAATGTTCACATTTATAATTGCCTTATGTTAGGCAAACCCCTGCTTCTTGGCTACTGAACTCCCTGAAACCTTTGGCACCTGCTGTTGTTATGGACTGCAGGGCAGCCAAGCTGCGTTTGAACATGCTGTGGAGAATAATTCTGTTACTTTTTCTGAAATGCACTACATGTGAGGTAAAAAAAAAAGCCCCTTTCCGTAGTGCATGTAGTGTGAGTAGTCCTGGCTAGCAACTGAAGGGGTTGGTACCCTTTAACAAAGGTGCTGATGTGATGGACCCTACCAAGGAAACAGTAGCTAGGTGATAATCATTCTTGGAAGTAGCTTTTTGAAATATGCTCATAGCATTAAAAAAATTAATTGCCTAACTGTTGGCTGGAGACAATTGCTTGCCTCTGTTATGGTGTCTTCCTAAGTTATTCACTGTCATTTTTCTTTACAGCCTTCTTTACAACCGGAAGCAGTGGCTGTGCCTTTTGGGAAGAGTGCTTTTCAGCTTTATTTGGTTACAGCTGGCCCAGGAAATCATGACAACTTGCCTTTCAGTCCTTCATAAAAATATCTGATGATGTCTTCTCCCAAACTTCTCCTCAGTAGTTTGCCCATACTCTGCAGAATTGAAATTACACTTTTTTGGGATTGTATTTTTTTTTTAGTTGTTGTGCAGGTAAGTTTTATGGCTTTTCTCCAAGTATCACATCTGGTGAAGTGGAATAAATATGAATCACTCTGAGAGGGCAGCAGGATGTACTTCCTCAGCAAGGAGTGAGTCTTGCTGGGCATCTGTCCTCTCTGTGTTCACAGCAGGCCTGGCTAGAGGACCTGCTTTGGGCAGTCTCAGCTCCAAAGTGAGCCTCGCTCTGATACTTTGGCTGGGAAGAAAGTAAATGAGTGGGTCGATGTAGCTGTTGAGGCCCACTAGTGGCTTCCAGATCCTGTAAAGCAAACTCTAGCACTGTGAGAGCTGGCAGTCAGCTACCCAATACATGTCAGTGAAGACGTAAATTCTGTGGTTGATGTGAAATGGCAGTAAACGGACAGCAAAAAGTCCACAGGCAAGGAGAATGGCTTGTATAGAATTGGCTCAGGCTGCAGTAAGGTGGGGTTGATTTCTCCAGAGCACTGGGTGAGACTTCTGGTCGTCAGACAATAGCAGACTAAAATGATGAGGAGAGAGGAAAAAAGATGTGATGAGAGCCATGCCATAGGGGAAATAGGTGTGAGGTTCTCAAGGCTCGTCATGTTGTAGCAGACAGCATGGTTATTGATAATGCCATTGCAAGCATAGATCAAGGTGGGCAGGAGCTGCAGGAACACCCATACGCAGGATATAGCCTTGCCAGCAACAGCCAAGTGCCAGCTTTGGTAGGGTAGGAAGTGGATGGGGTAGGAGGTGCCTGGAAAACAGTGGACACTGATGCAAGTAAGCAGCAGAATGCTGCTGCATGAGTTGTCATAAACCAAGAAATGTACCAATTTGCAGAGCATTTCTCCAAAAGGCCATGTGTTCTGCAAGATGTAGTTGATAATGAACAAGGACAAAGAGAAGAAATAGGGGCAGGTCTGTCACAACCAGGTTTACTAGGTGAATAGTGGTGCAGGTCCAGTCTTTGGCATGGCAACAGCTGAGCCACAATATGGCCCCAGCATGAAGATCTAGCTATAAGGTGCAACAAGATGTATTTATAGCTTCCGTAAGAGGGCACAGAGCCTTTCCTGGGGTGATGTTCTCCATTTCCTTCAGCCCCTCCATTGCTGGGTGCAGCTTTAGGCACCATGTGCTGCTTTTCTATTGCTTTTTAAAGCTTTCGCTCTCCGCACCAAAAGTAGAAACATGAGCACCCCACAGTCACTTGCCACTCCTGGCCCTTGCCTCTGCTACCTCAGAGAAATGTGTAAAATCCTAATTAAAGTACTCACAACCTTCTGAAGAGATGAAACCGCAATGGAAATGGTGTGTCACTGTTACTGTTTGAATTAAACTAAAGCACGCACTAGTGCTGCAAACACTTGGTGATATGCCCTTGGACACTAACCAACACTGTATTGCAAGGGTGCTTAAATGAAGTTTATTGCAAATGCAGGTTCTGCTATGTGCTGAAATTCCTCTGAGTTTCTATTACTTGATGGGGGCTTTTGAGGGAAGGGGTCAAGCGAGCCCCTGTTTTGCAAGAGGCAGTGCCTGAGACTGCTGCTGGTTTGGCATTTCGTGTGGGTTGGTTAAAAAGAGGTGAATTTGCAACTTGCCTGTAGCAGCAACAAGAAAACAAACTCGGTGGATAGGCACAGGTGGCCTTGCTTGCAGATCCAGGCTGGGCAGGGGTTTGCTCAAAATGTGTATATGTTGTTTTTGAAGCTTGTACCCAATATATCTCCCCAATCTGCTAGGAAAGTGAAGAAACCAAGAGGGTTTGATAGCAGGGATGCTGTTCTAAAGACGGCAATGATCAAACCAAACCAAGGAATAACTGAGTGTCTTTGTTCTTAATTCAGGGGAAAGTGTGGTAACTTATGTGTTGTGGTCACGTGAGCAAGACCTGTGGAAAAGCTTTTTCTCATGGTGGAATAATGACATGCTTGTTTTGGTGAGCCCCTGTGATTTAGCTGCCTGCCCCTGTGATTAGCTGCCTGGGATGCTTGGTTTACACTTTCATGTGTGGCTCTATTTGGGTTTTGTCTTTTGTTGTAAGTGAATAACATGGGGCTCTCAGAGCATCTCTGGCGGAGCTGCAGGCTTCTGGGTCATCACATCACCTCTGAGACCCTCCCTTGCCATGCGTCCTGTATGCGTGTCCAGCTGTGGAGGGTCCTGGCTGGCTCCTCTCTTCACAGCTTCTGCCTGGTCCTCATCCTTAGGGCAAAACCCTCCAGGCACTGACCCTGGAAAAGGGCTTTAGCACTTACTAGCTAGTGAAGTAAATAATGAAATAGCTCAAAATCAGTAATTTACTGCTTGGATTTTGAATTATTTTTTCCTATTCCAATTTCTTCTTATTTTCCTATTATTTTCCTATTTCCAAATTCTTCTTAATCTGCTTTATGTGATTTGTGCTGCAAACTTTCACTTAAGTATCTTTTAGTATTTTGAATTTTGATAATTTTGAAAAGTGTGCAATAAGGATAGTATGTCCATTGTATTAACTGAGAGCCAGTGCTGCAGGGTTGCTGGGGGCCAGCTCACCCTCTGAAGGTAGGAGACATAGATCTGGACTGGTGGGTGAGATCAGGAGGGAAGAGGTGAGGAGTGAGGCCTTACCCTAAGAAATGCTTCTGTTTTCTGGGTTATCTGTCACTAGAGGTCAGCACTGCAACGTTAATGTGCAAGAAATATTACATGTATTAGAACAGAAAATCTTATTTTAAGTCTGCAACTATTATCATTAATTTCTATCATTTATGTTATCTTGGAGGTTCATGTCCAAAGACAAATATCAATACTAACAGTCTTCATCAAGAAGAGGTCACTTTTATTTCTTCTTATGCAAATAAAGCAGGGTAGGTAATGAAATGACCAAACTTGAGAGGTTTTAAAGCTGAGTTGCAGAATGGCTGTGGTTGGAAGGGACCTCTGGAATCACCTAGTCCTGCTTGAGCAATCATAAACATGTCCTGCTGCCCTTACCTTTGGACCAATTTTTGGAAGAAGCACCTGTTCCTCACTGCTTTGTGGGATAAGCTGATGGAGATGCTGATTAACCCCTGTCCAGCCCAGGGCAGAACTAACTACCCATATGGTATGAATGCAGCAAGGTCTGTGGCCAATCTGTCTTCTCTTTGGGGGACATGAAGCAAACTGGCCCTGGCTTACAGGACAAGTGGCAGTGCAGCCCCCTCCCCAAACTGGAGCTGTTGACTGACAGCATTGGCATCCTCAGCAAAAATGCTTTTGATCCCAATTGAATGTGTTTTGTGAAGCCTGAGGTTGCATGAGATAATGTAGGTTTAAACTGCTGCTGGAGTGGCTCTTGCTGTCATCTATTGCATACACAAAGCAAAGTTATTTAAAACAACTTTCTCTCAAAAAATCCAGCCCTCTGGATTGGATGGAAAAGGAAGGTGTGGTCAAAGAAGTCTTTAAATTTTGCAGTCTGAGACCTAAATCGTGTTCTCCATAAAGAAGTGTTACATGTGCTTAGTGGCTTACACAGTGTATTCAAGGCCCAAGAAGCACTGATGATTATGTCTGATTGATGTAATTACACCTTGATGTTCCCATCAGAAAACCCTCTTGTTTTCTGTAATTTCAATTCTGTGAAAAGCTCTTTCTGTTGGTACAGTCTTGGTGGGTTGCAGCACTGTAGAGAAGTTTCTGCTGCGTGGAGTTTTGGTCCAACCAGGTAGTTACATCCTTGCCAGACCCTCACTTCTCTGGGTAAATTCTTTGTCCTCTCCGTTTCCCTGGGAGTGATTTGGTGCATGTCATTTGGGCTGCCGGCCTGGGAATAGTTCATGTTGGATGCAGTGTGTCATTCAGTGTGTAATTGAGCAGTTTTGAGGTGGATGTTGTGGGGCAGCTTTGAGTGATCTGGCTGGAAAAGTGCCACCAGAGAGGTTTCAGCTGGGTCCTGTAGCTGGAGCTCACCTTTGGAGAAAAATCTGTGTATCCATCTTAGGGTATTTGTGGATTTGGGGCTGAAGCTGCTTTGTCCTGCAAGAAAAAGGAGGGACCTTCCAGCAAACAGAAGGAAGAAATAGTTCCTGTTCTTTTTCATCTGAACATGCAAATTCTACTCTTTCTGGTATTTTTACATAGCATCTGCAGATCTGTAACTATAAGGCTGTTCCTCAAATTATTAAAATCTATGTTGTTACAGTATCTCAATGAATGGACTTGTTTACATATTTACAAAGCTCTGTCTGTAGATATAAACCAGCTGTTAATGTTAGTAATTCAGAAAGAGTGGAGTTGGCATCCTGCATTTCTCTTGTCAGGTGAAATGATGATTGAATATAACTGTCCACTTCAAATTAAGGTAAGTGAAGTAACTGCCTTAGAGCAGCTGGGTTGAAATGGCTCACTTATGGCTGCTACAAATTGATGAAAAATATCTCAGATGTCACTTAAATGCTTATGGGATATTGGTTAACCTACTTAATACTAAAGACTTAAGGACTTTTTAAAATTCTACTTTATTCATTACATATTATTTATATTTTCATTAATATTATTCATATTATTTTATATTTTTAGATACATTTTGGGGTATATTTTGTAGCATTGCAGTGGGAACAATTCAACTTAAATCTGATGGTCAAGGTGAGGTCTACTGGTGAATTGTCTTTTAAAACTTCTTCACAATGTTCCCCACTGGCCTCTTCCATTCTGGATGGCTTTTTGTGGCTGTTGGGCAATCTCTTACAGTCAGTATTCTGTGTAAGTCAGCTCACTAACCCAAGTTGAAAACCATCCTTTTTGGCTTTGCTATTGATCCAGTGTGAGCAGGCTGACTCGGGGTGACCCTTGTTTACTGTTCTGCATTTCAGACCTACATTGAATAAGTAGCTGAGAGTAAATCTTCAGTTGGTGATGCTTAGGCTATCAGAAACTACATTGTTTATAAGAAGAGCTCCCCAAAGCAGATTTTTCCAGTCTTTTTATGTAAAACTCACTTGAAATAGTTTTCAATGAGACTAGAGGTGATATCCCAGTGTATGAAAACTGTCAGAAATGATTGATACACATATGAGAAGCTGAGTGAAAATTGAAGGAAAGATATGGCATTGCCAGGCTTCATTTAAATACAAGAACTATGCATTTAGATTGATTTATTTTTATGCCAATAGTTTCTGACATAAATATAGTGATATGTAATGTATTGACTATAATGTCAACATTATTTTAAAGCTGGCTTGAGGAAAAATACCTCATTGTTAGTGCTGAAATATAATGCTTTGTTCTGCAGAAGGGGAAAGACTAAGATCAAATAACCTCTTTCTTAAGACCCTTTGTAATGGCTCTTAAAATGAGTGAGTCACAGCAGCGGTCACCTGTCTTGGGGCAGTTTGTTTCCTGAAATTGTTTTGGGACTTTCAGGGCAATAGGAAACTGAACAGGAGAAGCATATCCTGTGGCACTGTGGCTGTGCTTGGATAGCCGAGCACTGCGGCTCATACTTTTGCCCTCTGTCTAGGGGTATCCTAAACTTGCATTCACACTGCCCAGCAGGTTGGCCCTCAGTTTTTAATGCTAATTACAGTTTTATACCATGCATTATGCACATTGCGCTATGTTAAACTAATGGATTTCCAGTCTGTCGGCAATGTGCGGTTGCCCTCAGCCTATGCCAAGATGTCAAATGACCTTATTTGAATTTTGCTTTGAGGTCTTTTGTACTTTATTATGTGTTTTGGAGCTAATCTTGCTAGAGGTGGTGGTACTAGATGTTTTGGGATGAAAAGATAGCTGTTCATTGCCTGAACAGACTAGTGTAAATGGGACTCACCCTTTTTCTTTACTGCCTCTGTTCTTTACCTTCTCTTCTGAATTTTCCAGGTCAAATCTCCAGATGTTCAAGTGAAGCAACATGATCTTCAGAACTAGCTTAGCTGCTGTTGGCTCTAACCACTTGAAGTCAGTGGAAACCACAGGTTTACAATACCTTTCTCAGTCCACACTCCTGTTGTTCCCCTGGAAGAACCTTCTAGCCTGCTTCTGAGGTAGATTTGTGTCTTCCAAATTCTTCTGTTATTTGCTTTGTTTTGTTGTGTTTTTTTTTATCAAACAAACAATGCAAAGTGAAGCAAACAAACAAAGAGGGTAAAAAAAAAAAACCTTGAAGAGCTTCTTTTCCACTAAAAACATTTTGCAGCATTCAGCTGGCTGGTGCCTTTGCATTCAGTCAAGGTAGGCATGAAAGCTTGGCTGTGCAAATAGTGGTGATACTGCACAAGGGTGGCTGCTGCACACTGGTGTGTGATGTGGTCCTGCTGTAATCTGTGAACCATAATGTCAGAGAGAGATTGGGTTAAATGGAGGCTTTTCTACTATTGTGTATATTGTTTCTTAGCTTATGCTCGGTGTGCTTAAATTATACCAGAGTTTAGCTTAGGTCTCCTTTTGCACCCTTTTTACCCTTAACATCCTTCAAGTAACTTACTCCGCATCTGTTTAACGTGTGAAGTGGTTGTAGCTCATTGCTTAAGTGTTGTAGCTGAGGCAAGGCACTGCCTGCAGTTCTGCTTGCAGCCTCCTGTTTGGTGTACTTCTGGCAGTGTTGAGTATTTCACTCCCTGGGTGCAGATGTGCTGAGTATGTGCAGCTCCAGGAGCAGTCCGTAAAAGCTTCACCTGATTATCACCTCTGCAAATCACTGCTAGGTAACTCTATCTCAGCCCCACAACTCATATGTGTGTTGGCTTTAGGTTGGGTTCAGCCCACTGTACAAAAGGGTGGGTGTTGAGAGCAGGGCTGAGGACTTGTAATTCCCTGGCTGTATAGGAAGCCCTTTTAGCAGGGCCGAGGCATTGTTGAATGCCTGGGGGAGTGGGGATGCTCAGGAGCAATGCTTCCATCTGGAGCTGAAACTGCCTGAACCACTGAATGATGCATTAATAATTGCATATATGTGTTATGGTATATGATCATAATGGCATTATGGTCACCTCTGTAACACTACACCTATAGGTTTTGGCACATCAGGTACTATGACATTTCTATTCACAGATGTTTGGGAAGTGTCAGATGGAGAGTGCTGTGCATAGATGTCTTTTCCTTTGCGTGAATTTATTTTGTTCTTCCTCAGTTTGTCCTGCATTTTTTTTACTTTAACTTTGTACAGGCTGCTGATATAAAGGGTTTATTCATGAGGTTAACCTAATTACTGTCTTCAGAAACAAAGCCTGTTTCTACAGTGAATATCCTTTTGATATCCATCATCTGAATATTGCCTAATAAAGTTAGCAAATGGCCTCCAAATGAACCAAAATGATTCAGTGTCTCATCTAGCAAAGAATGTATTATGGCTTTACCGGTACTGACAGAAATGTTTAAAATTCTCAATGCATTGCTTTGCTGGTGGATTAGTATGCATTTTTCTGTCTTGAGATGAAAAGCACCGTCTGGATTTAATGCAACACTTACAAAATTGCTGATGTGCTGCTCTGTTAAAGCTATTTTATATACACACTAGAGAGTTTACCAGAGACAACTGGAAAGTTCACTTTCAGTAGCTCTGGTAGCTGTAATCAGTAACTAAAATGTATTCATGGAGGTGCAAGACTAAAAGTCACGAATTTAAGTGCCTTCATATATTTCCCTTGCTTGGAACAAAGGTGATACATTTTTCATGTAAGCAAAGTTCCTTGTAGTTGAGTATGCTCTGGGGGGATAATTAAGAAAGATCAATATATACTGATTGAGTTTTGCCCTGAGCATGAGTTTTCTGTCCACATATTGTGATAGCCAAGCTTTAGTGTGTGGCTGATGGCTGGATCCCTGGGTTGGCTCAGCTGCTGCTGGATCTTGTGAGATCTCAATGTTGGGTTGAAAGGGGAATAGTTTACATTTGGTCAGCTACTGTGTGAATGTTGGTTTAAAAACCTGACATAAAAGCCTGTTTCAGCCCTTCCTGGTACTTTTCCCAAGACAGTATTCATTGCTCTATTCTTGTTTTTGTCTTTTCTTTTTTTGGGGAGAAAAGACAAAAATGACCATTTTTTTTCCCCTGATGATCGTTAGTCTATTAGGTGGTTTCTTGAATAGAAAACTTTAGATTTAACATGTCTTCTCTGAAGCAGAAACCCAGATAATCCTGTTAAAAAAAGTGTGACCAGGAGATCTCAATGTTCTTGCTGCTGCCTACCAGCTTTATTCTTGCAGGTATTCGTGAGGACAACTGGGACTGTCTTTATGTTCTTAATCTTCCATTTTACTTGCACTGGAACTTTCATAAATAATTTAACTATAATGCATCTTTAGTGGAAAATATTAGTTTACAGGAGAACATTTCAGAAAGCATACTGACAAACTGCCTTGTTCCACTGAGTGCTAAAATCCAGCATTAAGTGCTGATGATGTTCAAAGTGTCCAAAGGGAAATAATTTTTTCAGTTTCTACTTAAATAGCTCTCTGGATTGGAAGGAATATCTGAATTAATGATAGTTTAGAGTCATTATATATTAATGGGCTCTGTCTGATTTATTTTCTTCTAGCAGTTGTCTACTTGCATGGTGACACGTGAGCATTCTATTTCCCCTGCTATGGAGTGGTAGGTGGTGGATTAGTGCCTTGAACCAACTAGAGAGACTGCATGGAAACATAATGGGATCTTGCATAATTTTAATGGTGAGTTGCAGACTGTCACACAGAATATCTGGACATACTTAACTTTCTGATGACAACTGTAACAGACATCAAGGTACGTGTTGTCACTGAGCTGCTGGAGAAGCAGGCTTCAGCTTGCCAGATGCTGTTACACTGCACTGAGTTGCCTTTTTAGATCTTTTTGTAATTGCAAACTTTTTCCTAGCTCCAGTAGTGCTTAAATAAAAAAATTGATCCCCTGGAATTATATTGCTGAATATTAGAGTCAGTATTTATTTGCAAGAGTCACTTTGGGGTGCCTAATTTGTCTGCGAGAGCAAGGTTTTCTGCTCAGGCTGCAAAATGGTGCAATAAAAACCGGTGATTGATGTTTATTATCAGATTAAATGGTTTAGCTGTGGGGATCAAAGTTATAAATTACAGCGCTCCCCAAGCTGTGATTGGCCACCAGAGATCTTTCTAAGTGCCAGCGTTTTTTAATGAGAACATATATTTTCAAGCTTCTAATAACATCAACTTTTGTAGTTTATTGAAACTGTGTTTGAAATAACAACTTACTGGGTGTCAAAAATATTGGCTATGTTTGTTATTTGCTTGGTCAAGCATCCCAGAGGGAAATAGCAAGAGTTAAAAGCAGAGATTTTGATTCCCAAGCAAAGTCTGAAGGCTGAAGGAGTGAGAGGGATGCCATCCTCTGGCTCTGCACTGGTGTAATTTTTACTTCTTCTGATTTTTGGTTATTTCAAGGGGCCTCAATGTGCAGCAAATGCAGATGCTCCATCAGGTTGCTTACCCTCCATACTGCAAAGGGGAACCATAATCTGGTTAATTCGTGGAAATTAAGTATCATGGAGAGACTATAGCATTAGTGTTGTATTGGCTGGATTAAAGTCTTAATGATCAGATTTTTCCCTATTGGGCATGAGTGATATCAGCATTTTCCCCTCACTGTTCATCAAATTAGAGGAAATGAGGATTTCTTAAAAAGCAGTAAACACCCTAATATTTCCTTATAACTGATAAGGCATGCCCTAACTATCAAAAGCATAATATTAAAATAATAGAAGTTTGATGAAAGGAATACTGAAATAATTTTGTTAGATTGCTCTTAAGCTCTATATGTGAAAGCTGGCAGTCAAAGAATAACTAAAATTTAGTCTGCCTTTGGGGAAGGACTAAACTTTATTTTGTTACTTGCTATGGAAGATCTATAATTAGGGTAAAATCTTAACTGTGAAAACATTAGTCCCAAATACATGACTTTATCATCAAAAGCATGACACTGTCCTCCTGTTCCCAGGACATTCTTTGTTAGAAAATCATTTGTTTCACTCAAAACAGTTCCCTTTTGTTTCTGCATTAAAAAGTTGCTTTTTTTTTTTTTTTCCCATCTTTTGGGTCTGTATTCACTCTCAGGAGATTTTGATTAATCAGCTCAGTTCAAAAGAGTTTGCACGATACAGTCATTTTTTGGGGGGAGAAATCATTAGGTGTACTGTGGGTATTGCAGCTGCTCAGCTGGGGGCAGTTTCAAAGCAGACTCTCTTCTTCAATTCCTTCTGCATCAGCATATTTTATCCTCTTCCCTGGACATCAGGGTAAATGAGGGGCTCTCTCAAAGGTGAGAAAATATAATTTTGAGTGATGTACAAGAAGCAACTGATTGATTTGCAGCCAGTCATGGAGGTGTTTCCTTCATTTTACTGATGTGGAAGGACTTGACCAAAGCCCAACTTGAGCTTGAAGGAATGCTAATTCTGCACTTAGCTTGATGTGTTCTCACTTTAGCATCACAGGAAGGATGTAACTGAATGAAGTACTGATTGCTGTAATTACAATAGGTTCATTCACAGAGTGATTTTGTCCATTGTTGAGTGAAATTGTTTTGTTTTAAATAATTTTTAAAGGCTAAAATGAGCAAAGACAATCTGTGACTACAGCAGCAGAGGCAAAGCCTCTTAATGCAGAGATCTGTGCTCAGTGAGTGGGCACTGGCATGGGGCTGTCAGGTAAGCTGGCCCTCCCTTGGTGCACGCAGCAGCCCTTGCTGCTGTAATTGCACCTTTACCTCACAAGCCCTGGTGGAAAATAATTAAATTTCATAGAAGCCTGTCTCATTTTAGGCCCCTGAGGGTATCAATTAAATGCAGTAATGGTAACTGCAGCTTTTAAGCAAATACGTAGGGTTTGTTTTTTAAAAATGAGGTGAAGTCTTTACACAGCATGGAGCTGAAGACTTTATTTCACTGTAAACACCATTCCTGAAAAGTCCCAGGAGCAGCCATTGAACCCAAGAAACAGAGGCATGAAGATGTTCCTTTTGCACTGTTTGGCTGGGATATTAACTTTAAAGTGCCTGAGCCAGCTATTGGAATTCACCCTAACGTTTGAGGTGTAAGTCACCATAGATTTTTCCAGTGTCTTGCCATAAAGGAGTGCATCCCCCCACATCAAATATGATGCAAGGATTTCTATACCTGCTTTAAAAATGAGTTAGTGTGGACTACTCACTTAATCTAGAGTTTGGCCCCTTTGGAGGAGAGGATGCTTGTCACTGTGCTGCCGCTCTATTGGCGGCAGCGTGAGCTGCTTTATAGGAGCATTTGAAAAGCAGCATACACCTTCTGCAAGGTTGCATCAGGGGGAAATAAACCACCAAAATTATCCTTATAAATTATAGTAATTGTGCCTGGCAGCATGTGGTAATTTAAAATAGATTAATCTAACAAGCCTTAAATATGAATAAATAATAAACATCTTCATGCATTGGGAATATGACTTTGCTTAATTCTGAATGAATATTAATTACTCCTCATAAACTCAATGCAAAAATCGATCCAGGTGGAGAAGGTACAAGGTATTAAGTATACCAAATTGGACAGAGCCCAGATGAATAGTCTCATCATCAATAAAGTTGGAGTACACTGCTGCTCGACTCTGTCTGGTGATGAGAAGCAGGCTCTAAAATGGGGTTTGTGCTGTTGCAGTTTAGATTTGATTTTGTATCCCTTGTTTCCTGGCAGGGTTGGGTGCCTAGCTTACTGCTGGATGGTTCAGGAATTATCTGTTGTCCCTGTGAGGAGAAAGGAAACCACAGATGGTGCTTGGCCATCAGAGTGATGGCTGATGCTGGCAGCCAGCATACCTCCATGCCACAGCACATCCTCTATGCTGCCTGTGGGCAAATCTGTGGAGCTGAGAACCGTGAGTCTCTCCTCCCAACTTCTGAAGGGATAAATACTGGAGAAAAACTTTCTCTCCTGGCAAAATGACCCCTCGGGCCATGACAACATATTGGGTAGGGCAAGACACCATACCAGGAGGCAGTGTGATGCTCTGGTGCCTGTTGGACTGTGCCTTATGTTTGCAAGGAGTGGGGATTTCAACCAAAGCAAAACTGAAGACCTGCTTGGTTTTGAGTGGGAGCGTATGGAAGATGGATGACAGGGAACATCTGCACCATCTGCTGTAGGGGAGCTCTATCCTTCATCCTCTCACCTCTCTGCATTGCTGTTGTGTTTGTATGGTATCCTTCATTCCCTCCCGTTATTGCCATTCTCCTAAGGCCAAGTCTTTCTTCAGCATAATGCTTTGCTTAGCAGCAGACTGCTCTGGGATCTATTAAATGGAAATACCCTTTTCTGCCTTTTTCTGTGGATGGCAGAAATGTTGCCCGTATGCATTGCATGTGCAAGTGGACATGGGGATCTTGTTTTCAGTGAATATAGGCTATGTGCCAAAATGTGAAATGAGCTGGGAAGGGTAATTGGGGTGTTTGGAGTTGCACCGTTGTACTGGGGCCAAGGCAGGGAGCTAGGGGGGATGCTGGCTGTGTCACAGGGCTTGGTATGGCAGAAGTGATGCTTCTGAATGAAATTGCTGGGACAGAATAGGTTTGTGTATCAGTTTGCTCCCAGGGTTGCAGGGATGGTGCTTTGCATTTTGGTTTAAATCGTAAAACCTGGCAGAATTAAATGAAGGTCACCAGCTGTAAAACATGGCAGGGACATTGTAAGACATATCATAAATAAACTGTAGCCTAGAAAAAGCTTATGTTGGTATCTGCTGCAGGCTTTGGCCTCCATTTTAAACTTCCTTGATCTTTTAACATGGAAGTGATACCTGAGATCTGCTGATACTGTACTTTAAAGTGTTTGGAGGCTGCTGATATCCTCTGGGTTTAAAGATAAGGAGGAAGGCGAGGAAGAAGGGAGAAATACATCCTTGTGCCTTCCTGTGCTAGCCTGGGGGCTTGTTTCAGGTGTATATTGAGCAGCTGCCCAAAGACTGAAGTGTGTAAGTAAAGGGCAACCACAAGGGTATACGGGAAGGGAATGGAAGGAGAGCCCCAAGGGCATATGTCGTTTGTCTCCTTGTGGGTTGTTCACCTGCAGATTTTTCTGTGACCTGTGAGTCCAGAATGCTGCTGGTTTGGTCTGATACCCAAAATTAAGTGGCTGCCTATTGCTGCAGGGAGATGCAGTGACATTGTGTATGTGTGCAATGGGCATGTGTCATTGTTGGCTGGGAACTGCACAGAAATCTTTATGCTTCTCCTCTGCCTTTGTTGTCACTCTTTGGTATGTAGAAAGATCTTCATCATCTAGTGGATGTAAGAAGTGTTATGAGCTAATTAAAAAGCCCATCAGCCCCCAAACGTAAGCAGTTCCTGTTTCGCCAGAAACCAGCAGTTAGCAGATGTCTGTCTTGCTTTCACCTACAGCTTGAATACCGAAGAAATATCTTCCCTGCTTGCAGCTAAATTTGAGAAGCGTTATCAATCAGCTTTCCATGCTGCCTTGAATAGCAAATTTGTTTATTGGACAAATAGAGCAATATTTGCTCCAGTTTATTAACTGATCCATGCATGCATCTTGTTTGAATACTTAACAAAAGTTTTCAGTGACCCTTTACATAAGGAAAAAAATCTTTAAACCCTAACTTCAGAATGAAGTGAGAACCATCCTGGTGTCAGCAGACCAGGAATCAGACTTAAAATAAGAATAGCAGGTATTTTTAAGAATTTGAAAATATAGTGATTGCTTTAATATTTGTATGATTTTGCTGGGTTCATGTATTTCTACTTGTGGATGTTTTCTGAATTTCCTGGCAGGTCTTACTGAGATTACAGGTTCTTTGGGCTAGTGAGGGTTGTGAAGAGCCTAGGAAATACCTGTATGGTAACACAAATGGGCTTGCTAAGTAAAAGCACTGCATGAAAAGATGACAAAAGGAATAGATGATATATTGACCAGTTTCCCTTCTGCTTAGAGCATGCAGTGGTATTTACCATTCGTCACCCTAAGGACAAATTGTAGCAGTGACAGGTACACATTTTTTGCTCAACCTGAGTATTTTCCATTTCATTTAATGTGTTTCCCCAGCCAGCAGATACTGCATTTGAGGGAATGGAGGCAAACAGTCAGTAGTAGCATCAGTGGAATCCAGGCACAAAGGTTTGCTGAGCTCTGAACATAGATTCAGTGGATGCTGTCTCTGCAGATCTCCTCCCCAGGGTAAGGTTTCCCAGCCCCTGTCATGTGAAGTGGAGGGATGGGTATCCAGGAGAGGAGCAGGCAACAGCTTAGTGAACATCCCTCTGCGATACTTAATTGATATCTGACATCACTGTGATGTTTCCTTAGTAAACCTTTACATGCTTGTCGTGGTTTGAGGCCCCCCTCAAACAGTTCTGCACACCCCCCCCTCTTTCTTCCCCAGTCCCGGGGAAATGGG
>JASSUY010011174.1:0-64675 GCA_032466535.1 Forpus xanthops
CCCTATAGGCCCCCTTCAGACACTGGAAGGCTGCTATGAGGTCTCCACGCAGCCTTCTCTTCTCCAGGCTGAACAGTATAGATGGTAGTAAACAGCTCACATGGTTTCTTCAGTCTGTGTGCTCTGTGCCGCAGCTCTAAGCTAGGATCATCCTTGCCATCTTTGCCACTGGTTTGTCAAAACTGCTTTTAAAACCCTCTGAAGAAGGACAAGCCAGAAGACAATAGTGCAGTCATCTGCAATGTGCAGATGGGAACAGTCTCTGAGCCTATTACAGTTTTCTTCCATCTAGGTATTCTCCTGTAGAGTTCTTAAATATAATGAAACTTGAACTGTTCTTAAGCCATTGTTTTTTCTTCCGCTATTTAAGATAATTTCCCCCTGCCTCTGTTCCAAACATCTTGGAGAAATAGGTTTATTAATTTAGGATGCTGCTGTTTTGTGTATGTAGAGGAAAACACAGTGTGTTAGTACACATAAACATGAGAATGGAAGTAGTCTGAGTTCACCAGGATGAGTTTAAATATATATATTCAGCATTTCAAACAGCAGTTACAAATTGTGTGAAGCACTTCCTATTCTTCTTCGGGAGTACAAAATTCTGGGAGTTTGCAAGCACAATTTAATGGCGTTTTGGTTTGGTTTAAGAAGAAATTTCATGTTTCTGTTGATTTCCAATTCTCTTGCTGAATGGAATGCAAAAAAAAAAAGAAAGAAAATGAAAGGACTTCTCAGGAAATGCTTTGAGTCTTTAACACAGGCTTTGCAGTGGATTCTTCCTCAGTGTGGCACAAGCGCAGTTGTGATTGATTTCCAGATGGGTATTGCTGGTCCTGTGAGCTGGCTGGTGTTAACTGTGTGGCTGTTTCTGGATACACAGTGACACAATAACCTGATTCATAAGAAACCAGTGCATAGGTTGTGTTTGCCTAATTGTAGTTGGACATGTCACATCCATACAGATACCTGAGGAGTTCTGAAGGATTCAAAAGTGTCAAATTGGTTTATTCTTATGGCAGATACCCTCATGCCAAAGCTGTTGTAAAGGTTGTAAAGGGTGTTTTATCTTAGCTGCTATCAGAGACAAGCAAATCCAAAGCTCAGGTCCACAGGAACTGCTCTTTTGCTGCACAAACCTGTTGTGCTTCTTGGGATTCTGTAGATGACAGTTTTACAGGAGAGGAAGCAATGCCCCAGTAACCCTTCTGGTTCTCCTCCAGCAGAACAGCCTTTTTTCCTTTTTTCACTCTGACCTTGAACACTGTGACACAAAAATCTTGCTGCTTATTTAGCAGAAGTTAATCATTAATGCTGGGTACAATAAATAGGGACTAACGGTATTTGCGTGAGAGCAGAGCACTCCATCCTTGCTCCAGCTGACTTGTTTACATTGTCCCAAGGTGCTGTTTAGAACAGTATCCTTACAAGAAGCTGGACCCATTCTATTATTAACAGAATTAACTTGGAAGGGGAATAAAACCAGGTTTTAAAAAATGCTTATGGGTGTTACTGTGGTTAAATGTTGCAATTTAAGGTTGTTACAAAACCCTCGTGTGGAACTCCTCCTCCAAAACTCTCTGTGAACTCCTTCTCCAAGCTCCTTTTTGGTCTTTCACACCTCATTGACATAAGTTGCCCTGGGACATTGATACTCCTCTGCCCATAGTTTCTTGATTAAACCAGACTGACTTTTCCTGCAATTCTTTGCAGCTGAAGGACCTGTATTTTGTTCCGGCCATGATTTAAAGGAACTGTCAAGTGAAGATGATGTGAAGCATCATTCCCAAGTATTTGAAATGTGCGCAGAGGTAAGCAGTTCTTAAGTGCCACCCCTTTGCCTGGTATCAAGAGCAAGCAGTGGAAGGACAGCATTGCTTATCTGCTACCTAAAGCACAGGTGGTTGCTCCAGATTCCTTGCTTTTTTTTGCTGCTCTGCCATTTTAACATGTGATCCAGGTGAAATTACGAGAGTTCCCTGGAGAAATCTAGGGATTAAAAGGGCTATAATGCCAGAGTGCATGTCTCCTAAAATGGATACAGGCATGATGTGTTCCTCAGTTCAGCCAGCATTGCTTGCAGCTGAGTATTTGGGCAATGTCTTTCCTAGAAATCTAGGGATAACCACCTTCAAATCACTTGTGATCAAGTGTTCTTTCCCAGCACCTAGCTACCAACCTGACAGCAGTGCCTGGGTTCTGTCTTGGTATGCTGGTCACAGAGGTAAGTGCCAGTATGAACGAATGACAGGTTAGTCCCTTCATCAGGAGGGAGCCAAGGTCTGATAGTTCAGCAGCCAATAGTTTAACATTGATTTTGCAGTTGCAGGGCAGAATACCAGCATGATGTCAGTGCAAAACTGGACCATGCAACTTCCTGGTCACAGAAAAGGAAAGATCAGTTAGAAAAAGTGTCAAAATTACTCCATATAGTGTGCATCAAGAGCTGTTAAATGGCTCACATTAAGGACTAAAAGGATTGAAATTCTCCTGTGTGTATGTCAAGCACTGTGGCTGTATTCAGAATTAAAGAGTACTAAAGCAAACTTTGATTAATAAGGAGAAATAGAAAAAACATCAAAATGTCAGAGTTAACACCAGGCCTAGCTATCTTCATGAGAATGGTGCTCTACTGTATAGTAAGTTTAGTATAACAATTTCAGGTTAGTATTCTTGAAAGCATGAAGTTCAGAGACAGGGAGATACTGGATGCAGTCCTGGTCAACCCGCTCTGCCCGAGTCTGCTTGAGTAGGTGGATTGGACTCAATGATCTTAAGAGGTCACTGCCAACCCAAATGCTTCTGTGAAATTGGCAAAGCAAGTTCAGGAAGAAATTAAATATAAGAGATGAAATGGCGTTTGAAGTGTTCCCTTTTCTGATGTTCATGGTAGGGGTGAGTGCTTTAAACTCTCTACCTGAGTATCCTAAAGGGATTCAAGTTACTCATAGATCACAACTCACTATTATCACTGTGGAGGAAGAAAGCCTTATTGTTAAGTAATATTGGCACTTTACAGGCAACAGAAATAGAGAAATTAATTGAGACTCTAGTGCAGTAGAACAATTGACTTTTGTTTTTGTGGTGGTCAGTAGAGAAAGGTACTTCTGAGGGCTTCCAAAACAGGATCATGTTTTCCTGGATTTCAGTGCTTCAGTGGAATGGATCCTACCAAATGACATGCCTGCGGCATTGTGGACAGGGATCCAGAGCACTGGACTAGTTTTCAGGAACTTCAGCTTCTACATCTCCTCTATGATGGTTAATCTTAAGCAGATCATCTCAGCTGCTCCTCTTCTGTTTTCCCATGCATATAGCAGTGTTTGCCATACTATACAATGCAGTATCTGAGAACTAAGTACTTGCCCACATGCAAGCTGGGGACAGTTGAGAATATCAGACGTCCAGAAGCTTTTCAAATACAAAATCAGAAGTACCAGGCTGGGGGGGGGGGTTCACAGAAGGTATTGACTTCGAGTTTTTGCAGCCACAAGAGCACTTCTATACTTATTTGTCTGCACATGTGCGCATACTCTTACTTTTCTGTTGTCTGCTTCTCAAGATCCACTGAAACTAAACAAAGACTGAAGAACAGAGACAAAGACTGATCAAATTCAGAACCAAACGTAGGTAATTTTACCTAAGCAACATAGAATTTGCTGTTTTCATCTTCACCTACTGGAGATACTGAAGCAGCAAATAAATATTATCTTGCTACATTATGCTAACATGAGATTATTTTATTTTAATCCATATAATGAGTTTAATCATTTAAGTAGCATTTTCAATCTTCAGGCATTAAAATTAGGTGAGTTTGTTGATTCCCACTGTATGGAAGGGGAATCAGAGTTAGAAAAGATAAATTCATCTTCCTTAAATTCAGCTATCTGAAGTTGGATGTCCAACCCTCAAGAATTACCCAAGAGAGAGAATGAGGCTTTTTTTCCCTTCTTATGTCTAAATGCAAGCAGGGAAAGTGTTTGCTGGCAGGTCTCTTCCTGGGTTGAAGAGTAAGCCTAGAAATACATCCAGTGATGGTGTTTGCGTGAGACCAACCCAGACTCAAGATCATGCAGAAACCGGCAAGAAGCTGGTTTAATTTCTTACGACGAAGTCAGTTTTCCATTACAGGACGAATGAAGGTGGGGCTGGCATGTCTGGGATACGCATCTTCCCACAGCCAGGAACACTGACCTGTGGTGCAGGGGTACCCAAGCTCCATGCAGATCTGGTAACAAGCGTTTCTGCCTCTGACTCTTGGGTTTACCATTTCCACTGGAGTTAGCAGGATCAGCTCATGCTACATAAACCCAGCAGATACTAGTACAGCAGTGGTCTAAAACTGCACGCATCAGGTGTGTTTCAGAATAGCCACCGTTTGAATTTCCAGGACTAACTGACCACTTTCTTTTGTGCATGCAGGTTATGACTTTAATCCAAAAACTTCCAGTACCAGTGATTGCCAAAGTGAACGGGCTGGCTACAGCAGCAGGCTGCCAGCTGGTGGCCAGCTGTGACATCGCAGTGGCAAGTGAGAAATCTCAGTTTGCTACTCCTGGGGTGAACATTGGACTGTTCTGCTCCACACCAGCTGTGGCCTTGGGCAGATCTCTTCCAAGAAAGGTGGGCTTCCTCCCCACATATTCTGTAATTTTGCAAGTAGGTTCCAATGTTAGGAGGTTTAGTTCATAGAATCATAGAATGATTTGGGTTGGAAGGGACCTTAAAGCTTATCCAGCTCCAATCCCTTCCACTAGAGCAGGTTGCTGCAAGCCCTGTCCAACCTGGCCTTGAACCCTGCCAGGGATGGGACAGCCACAGCTTCTCTGTGCAACCTCTGCCAGCACCTCAGCACCCTCACAGGGAAGAACTTCTTCCAGATATCTAATTTAAATCTCCCCTCTGTCAGGTTAAAGCTATTCCCCCTTGTCCTGTCACTACAGGCTCTTGTAAAAGCCCCTCTTCAGCTTTCTTGTCAACCCCTTCTGAGTACTAGAAGCTGCTTTAAGTTCTCCCTGGAGCCTTTTCTTCTCCAGGCTGAATAAGCCCAGCTCTCTCAGCCTGTCTCCACTTGGCAGGAACATCTTCACAGAAGATGTTCCATTGCCTGGACTTTATTTTGCTATAGTACAACATTGAAAATACTTTGTTGCAAAAGACATCTCTTTGTCTGAGACTGGGAAAAATCATAAAGGGATGAACTCTGCTTAGGTAAAGCAGCTTCCTACTGATGCAATTCCAGCCAGCATGAGCTCGTCCCAGCAGCACAGCAGCTCAGCCATCCCTTTCCTTTCCAACACATAGCTCTGTGCTTTTGCCAGTGATGTTCTCCCCTGATGAGGAAACCCCTGCAAGTTTGGGATATCAATCCCACAAAGGTATCAACTCTTGCCAGGCAGTGACATTTCATTGCCAGCAGGAGCTGCCTGGGCGTAGATCAAGATGCTTTAAATAGCATCTAAAACCTTCCCATACTTTCTTCCTGCTTTATTTCCTACTGATTGTGACTACAGATTTCTCACAGCATAAACAACAGTAGGATCTGTAAAGCTTCTGTAACTGAGAAGAGGCATTTCCAGTTCTAATGCAGTTGAATTCATGGGGACAGACTCTCCAGGCCCAGCAGGGCTCTGCTGAGATGTGGTGGCTTAACTGCCCAACTTCAATTGCTGAGTAAGAGCTTCAACTTTAAATCTCCCATCCATGAGGCCGTTCTGTTCACATATAGTTTGTCTGTGGGGTTTTGTTCCAAGTCTGCTACAGTGAACAGTCATAACTGTTCCTGAATTGGTATTTCTGAGGTTTATTGATACCTTTTCAAAACGTGTGGGATGTACTTTTCTCTGTGCCACTTTTCAAAGGAGCAAGAACATTCCCTGCAGTTCTCAGGATGATACATTTTACCTTGTATCAAATGAATGTGTAAATACCGGAGCAAATATACCAACAAGGATCATCAGCTCTTACAATTCAGGGCATTGGGTAATTACATCAAGTGTCATGACAAAACATTGTTAGTGATATACAAGATTGAGTAGTCACTGAGTATTTAGGGGACATCTTCATTCAAAACCTCAAGCAGATGCTGGAAGCAGCAGGAGACTGAAATAGTTAATGACTTTATGAAGGACATATTTAAAACCAGTCCTAACCAACTTAAAACTAAGGCTGGTATTTTCAAAACCTACACATTCACTTAATAAATCTTTACTTCTTATTATATGCCCAGCTTAAAATGCTGAGTTCAGTCATTTCAGTTTGTGAACCATCTCTCAATTCCTACAGGCTTTTGAAAAGAAACTCGGAGGTGTCAGCCTAGGACACTGGGAATCAGTGGGCAGGTTTGAAACAAGCCAGCTTTACACCCAGCCCTCTTTGCTGAAACCTCTTGACACTTCCTTGGCAGCTTAAAAAAGCCAAAAGATTCAAATCTTAAGTTTATCAAAAGAGTAACTTGTACTTGAAGGAGGAGACTGAAGCTGCCAAACAAACCAAAGCAATAAGGCAGTTGAACTGATGTAATACAATGTTTTGTCTTGCTCAGGTGGCATTAGAGATGCTTTTCACGGGTGAACCTCTTTCTGCCCAGGAAGCATTAATGCATGGGCTTGTCAGCAAAGTGGTACCAGAAGACAAGCTGGAAGAAGAGACAGTGAAGATCTCTCAGAAGATATGTGAAAGCAGCAAATCTGTCGTGGCCCTGGGGAAAGCCACCTTTTACAGACAGATGGCCCAGGACCTCGATACTGCTTACAAACTGACTACTCAGGTCATGGTAGACAATTTGACTTTGAGAGATGGGCAGGAAGGGATTGAAGCCTTTATTCAGAAACGTAAGCCTGTTTGGTCACACTCTCAAGATGAGAAGAAATGAATCTTGTTTCTGAGCTAACCGTAGATGTGCTTTATGATTCTTCACGCAGTTGCCTTTGGGAACTCTGTTTTTGTTCTTACTGAAAATGAATTGTCTCTTCTTACATATGCCAAAGACACAATAAATTAATTCTAAGTATATAATAAGTGTTAGGAAAAATCAAACACAATGAGGTTTTTTTTTTGGTGATGAATTTAATCTATGGTTTTAGAAGGAACTTTGTGCTTCAAAAATCAGTTTTGCATGTCCCAGGTTACTCAGGGAATCACAGGGACTGGGAGGGAGCCCAGATGATCCTGTTCAGTACCTATCTCCATCATTCTGGAAGAGAATTGCCATTTAGTGTTATTAATAGAGAATTAAATGGCTTGGACACATTCCAGATAGGATGGTAATACATATCATGATGGATTCCAGTGCTGTTTAGATGTTAGACAGAAGCCTGTAACAGTGGCCCATTGCTCCCTACAGATATATCTGTTTATGAACTGCAGATACTGCTTGTTTGTCTCCCTCAGCAAATCCTGGTTTTCCACCATTATCTCAGTCACTTATCCCAGCTTTGGAGAATTTTGCTGTTACTCCAGTAAGGCTGAGCATGGTTTAGGAGTGTTTAGCTTCACAAAGGGCACACTGTGAAAGCCACTGCCTGTCAGCTTCAGCAGAGATTTTCACCTTGGCAGGGTTTTGACCCAGCTGTCATTTACAGGCTGTAAGTCTTCAGTTTATCACAGAATCTGAGATGTGTTAGTTGGAAAATCCATCCATGTGCTCAGAGCTGGGATTTTTACTAACACTGGAGCAGCTCTGCCACGGATTTATGTTCTTGACAACAGGGATTCAGCTGCTCCTCTGGGTAACCTGTTAAGAGTGCTGTGCAACCCTCCTGGTGAAATATTTTTTCTTAATGCCTAGTCTGAGCCTCAAAGCAGCAATTTTCTTGGCCACTGCCCCTGATACATGGTAGCAGTGTGTTCCCCTCACCCAACCTGACCTTTATTTCCTGTATCTCTCCTCAGATGATAACCACTAGTAGTGATCATAACAGATGTGTCTGGTAGTGACAGTTGCATCTGGCTCAAAGTGAATTTGGGGAGTCAGGTAACACCACAATGGCCAAGTGTTAATCTGATCAGTGCACCCACCTGACTGCAGTGTTGGTAAATGTCCAACCCAAGCCAAATTTGGAAGAAACTGACTCCTGTAGTCAGCATGTGAATGTGACTATGAGTAAATTATCCTACTCCACAGACAGTGGATGGCACAGGTCCTGTGGAGCTCTCCTGCGTGGCAGTGGGCTGTGTGCCAGGATCTCCCCTCGAGCAGGGACAGCTCAAGGTCCCTCCTCGAAGTTTAGAGAATCCTCATTGCATTGAGGACTAAATAATTGAATTGGGAGTAAGAGCACTGAAAATCTGAGGTATCACTTACCTAAGTGATATAAAGGATTAATTGCACATTTATAATGGTTTAGTCATGAACTGTTGAAGAAGGCTGGATCCAGCTGCACTTAGTCTCCCCTCTGAGAAGATTAGAAAGCAAGGGGATCCTTTCTGAACCTCATGACTCAACAGGAGGGGTTGCTGACTGTTTTGTCTCACCCTGTTCTCTATGCAGTAAATAATCAAATGTACCTTGCCATGAAATCTTGTTAAACCACTGTTGCATTTATTATCAAATGTTGTTAAATTGCTGCTTTATATCAATAAAATGTATTGCTGCTTCTCTGTGATGAGTGAAGTGCCTCACTCCATCCACAACATACGTTATCTGATGTCACTGAGAAACTTCAGCTCCATTATCTCTGCAGTTCTCTTCATGCAGTCACCAGTTACAAGCTACAGTTAGACCGGAATAGGACTCTCCTGTGCCAGACTGAACACATGGAGCTTCCTCCACTTTCCTTGTAGGTAATGTTCTCTAGGTAACTAGTTTGGTAACTCTCCAGTGGACCAGTTCCAGCTTCTCCACATTCCTTTTGTACTGGTTGTGCCAAAACTGGGCTGTATTCCAAATAATGGCTTCACCAGCGCCAAGCAGAGGAGAACAAGGTATTTGTTCCATCTGCTTGCCACTTCCAGCCAGTCTAAACTGCTCAGGACTCATCACTTGTGATGACAGTGCACTGTTAGTTCATGTTCAGTTGGGCATTCACCTGCTGTAAGCCTGGTTCCAGCAGGACTGCTGGTTTGCCAGTCACCTCCCAGCCCGTACTGGTCCTTGGGGTTTTTTCTCCCCAGGAGCAGAGGTTTTTCCTCCCCAGGAGCAGCAACTTACATTTCCCCTTGGATTATGCTTCTTGTGGATTGAAGTCAGACCACTCAGTACATCAGCCATTCCCCCAGTTTCACATCATCTGCAAATGAGCTGAGGATGTATTATTGATGATGATCCTGAATGATAGGAGCCTCAGTATCAACCTGCAGTAATCAACATTGGATGGCCTCTCAGTATTTATTCTGAAGTTCCATATAGCCAGATTATGAAGGCTCATCCATTTCATATTTAAATAGGCATCTAAGAAAGTTGAATCACACTACAGATGAGCCCTTTTTCCTTTGTTGACAGTCAAAGTAGCCTAAAGTGCTTAGCTCAGACTTAGTGTCTAAAGTTAGATCAGATAAAACCTACCAACAGCTACTAAAATCCCAAATGTACAAGTAGCATGAATCAAAAAGGATTTTGTTTAAGGTATGTTTGGTCCTGCATCCTTGGTTCCCTGTCTTTGTGAGTGTTAGTTCACTCCTCAGTCCTCTGGAGTGGCAGATAGTAAAGTCCTGAGACAGTCCTCTCCCTTTCAGGTTAGATCTAAGGAAGAAGTGCTTTACTGTGAGGGTGGTGAGGCACTGGATCAGGCTGTCTAAAGAAGCAGTAAATGCTCCATCCCTGGCAGTGTTCAAGGCCAGGTTGGACAGGGCTTGGCCAACATGGTCTAGTGAAAAGTGTCCCTACCCATGGCAGGGGTTGGAACTGGATGATCTTACGGACCTTTCCAATCCAAACCATTCTATAATTCTATGATTCTCCAGGGATCCATTACTCCTGATCTGTTATGGATAAGTCCACATCAGCTTTGGCTTACTCAGCCCTTCATGGTGCTCTGACAGTCTCCCCATAAGCCTTGCCTAATGCTGCTGAGCATCCTCAGCAGTGCTAAAACCCACCCTGCTGTAGGCCTGCCTGTTACTGCAGGTCCTTTGAACTGGAAAACTGCTGCAGTGCAAAGTGACGACTTTGGGTCTTTGGACCATGATGGTGCTGTATGGAAGTAGAAGAAGCCCAGGCCCAGTGCTGTGCACTGCAGTTGTTGCAGGTCTACTTCAGAGCAACCTGAGCATGAAGCCTCCTTGCAAAGGGTGTTGTTGGCAGTGACAGCCTTGTGTGTTGTCCCCCTGTTATGAGAAGAGGTGTCATGGTTCTGGCAATCTGCTTCTGACATAGTAGCTATGGGCTGTACTCTAGCAGGTGCACTGCTGGGCTCAAGACATTGACTGACATTTTGCTTCCCAAGTAGTGGAATGAAATTGTTATTCCTTATACTGGAGCAAGACCTGGCCAGGTTAGAGTAAAAATCAGCCTCTCGGTTGGAACTAGATGATCTTGAGGTCCTTTCCAACCCTAACTATTCTATGATTTATGATTCTTTCTAACTGCCCTACACAGTTTCATTCAAACCAGTGATATAAATACTCACATCATTTATGCATATACAGCCCAACAAAGCAAGTCTCTTTCCATCTGTGATGGAAATGCAAAAGGATGAAAAGAGCAATAGTCAGTTCTGCTGCTATATTAAATTTGAGGAATGGAAACTTAAAACTTGAATTCGCCCTTAAACATAGTTTGTTTTTGTAGGAATTTGAAAAATGTGGATCATTTGGAATAATTGTTTTAAAAATACAAACTTTTATTATTACCACTAGGAAAGATGGGGAAGTTTTATATAAACTCACATAGTCTTTGTAGGTTAGAAACTATTAGGAGCATTTAAGAGAAAGAAGGGTTAAACCTGGAGCTCAATAACCTTCATCATGTCCTTTTTTAATGCAGTAAGATACTGCACTTAGCCTCTGTTCCCACATGCTGCTCTAAAAGCATTAGGAAAGAGTAAATTGTTTTTAAAAATATTTATATTTAATGGCTATTTTGTAACTACTCAGCAAATCTCTACTGGGTCTTTTGTTCCAGGCTTTTAGAAATAAGTACATTATCTGATTTTTGCAGAACAACGCTCTTTCCAACTAACAGCAGTAATCAAATGGTGTCACTGGCCATATGAAAACATGAGGGATAGTTTAGATGAGAATATTCTTTTAAGTATTTGAAATACCCCTTCTGCAGTTGCCACCTACATAAGATGGGGTTTGCCATTGTTATTAACTGGTAGTTATAATTTTTGAAGAAAAAAAGCCCTGTGTTTTTAAAGAATAATTACTTCATTTGAAATAGTTGCACTGCAATGGGATTGAATTCTGGTCATCTTATTCCTGTGCATGGAATTCTTTGAACATGAATGGCCTCATAAGATACTGATAGTTCAAAGACATAGAGGTCTTCGCTGGTGAGGGACTCTTCATCAGGTACTGTAGTGACAGGACAAGGGTTGATGGGTTCAAATTTAAACAGGGGAAGTTCAGGTTAAATGTAAGGAAGAAGTTCTTGACTGTGAGGGTGGTGAGGCACTGGAATGGGTTGCCCAAAGAAGTTGTGAATGCCCCATCCCTGGCAGTGTTCAAAGCCAGGCTTGGAGCAACCTGGTCTAGTGTGAAGCACCCCTGCCTATGGCAGGGGGTTGGAACAGTATGACCTTCAGGTCCTTTCCATCCCTATTTTATGATTCTAGGTACCCTTAGCATTTTTCACTATGAGTTCAGAACAAACCAACCTCAGCAAGACAAAATGATGTTGGGAGGGGAAGTTAACCATCAAAAATGGTGTTCTGGTTGTTCACATGATAGGCAGAAGGTGGGAATTTTACCTTATCCTTGGCTTTCCTTGTAAAAAACCAAGCTCCTTCACAGTTCAAATCCATGGAAGCTGAGCAAATATGAAGCTCTGGACAACTGACTTCAGATCTTTGAGATCATTGCTTCCTCAGGCTCGTGGTCTTTCAGTCTTATTCATGGGTATGACAAATGGTTGTGTTGTCTTCAAATCTTGAAGAGAAAAAAATATTTGTAAGCGTGTTTTAACTGAGTTTTCACAGTACTTGCTTGTACTATTTCATGCAATAAAGTAATTGTGTAATTAGTAATCATCAGTTCCAAAAAGGGTGGCATCCACACGAACACTCCATAGAGTCATAAAATGGTTTGGGTTGGAAGGGGTCTTTAAGCTCATCCTGTTCCAATCCCCTGCTGTTGGCAGGCACACCTTCCTCTTCCACAGGTTAGTGGTCTGGTCCCACTTGTTGAACCACTAGACACAAAAATTTCAGGTTTCAGAACATTGCTGCACTGGCACCTATAGATTGACTAAACAATATAATTTTTCATTTCTGCCTTTATTGTTTAATTTAACGGATTTACAGGTTATTCCTGCAGAACAGAATGGATCCAATATAAGTTCTACAGCTAGGAAACAGCAAATCAGATGGATTGATAGCCTTTACTGCTGTGGCTATCTGCTGCCTGGGAAGAAGGTTTGCCCCAAAATAGTGAGGAGTCTATCCCTTGTCCCCCCATTCATTTTTATCAAGGAATCTGCTCTGCAGCAATGTCTGACAGGTAACTAGCTCAGTTTCAGGCGACCTTAATAGCATGTGGCATATAACCAGCCTTCCCTGGAAACTAAGTACTGCTCCATCTGCATACATTCACTAGGATGCAGATTATCCCTACAAGTGACAGGAACGTGTTTTCTGCTCATATACACAGGAACCGCTAGAATAAAAACTGATTGAGAAAATGCAAGCAAGGGATTGCTGGTGTGAATGTAATGAACGATCCAGCCACTGACCTCAGAGTCTACGGAGGCCTTAGAAAACTGGCTTTGAGTCTTCACCTGGAAATTTCAGACAAGATCTATAGGCAAAATCTGGAGGATATGATCATATTCCCATCCCTGGCAGTGTTCAAGGCCAGGTTGGAATGGGTTCAGAGCAACCTGCTCTAGTGGAAGGTGTTCCTGACCGTGACAGGGGGTTGGAACTGGATGAGCTCTAAGGTCCCTTTCAACCCAAACCATTCTGTGATGCAGTATCACTCGTGATACAGTTTCAGGCACCCCTCATGAACAAGGCAAACAAAAAGCCAAGGTGCAGCAACAGCTAGATACTCAGCACAAGGCTGTTGCTCATTCATGGACCAGGCAAAAATCTGCCTCGCCACATCATTTAGGATGTATAAGCTGAAGATAAAGAGAGGACCTGGGTGATGAGCAAGGAAGGTACTTAGACCTTCCACATTCCATGGAGGCAAAGAACCAAATGGAACTTTATATAAGCTTTTATATAAACTTCATGTGGTTTTCTCAAGGCCTCCCAGCCTAGAATTAGGCAGATTGGGTAAGAACTAATTTTGTGTTGGTGTGAAGTAATCCCCTGCAGTTGTGGAGAAGAGAGCTTGAAAATATGTACTACAAAGGCACAAAGAGCTGGATGTAGTTAACATTAAAAATACATGACTAACTGGCAAAACAGCATCACAGTTTTTACCATATAGCTCTTGATTCCTGAGCATTTGGATGGCACCACTGTGTCCTTCACGGAGTTGTTGCTGGGTAACTCCTGTATGGTCACACCTGCATTGCAGATGGGGAAATTGAGGCCAAACGTGCTCTGCCTGAGGTCTCAGGGTGACAGTGGCTTCAGAATGCCAACACCTGCACCTTGCACTGCTTCAGCAACTAAGTTTTCAGTAAAATCAGCAGAAATGTAGGATGATGGCATGCCCTGGAGAGACTGCAAAGGCTTCTGAACAGGAATTATGAGCTATTGCATCAAAGGCCCAACACTTGATATTTATTGGCTTTTTGATGAATGCTGGGGTAATTTTCTTGTCAACAGCCTCTCATTAGAAGCCTGGCAATGTTCTTTCTGACCATTATCTTGCTCAATATCACATTGGGTTACTACAAAGAGCAGAGATTTTACGTACAACCCATCTATCTCTGTAGCTGCAAAAACCTTCGAATCATTCTACATTTAAATAATCTCATGAAAATGTGGCTGCCTTCTCAAAGCAATTAGGGGAATAAAAAAATGGTTAAATTTTCATGAGGACCTAAAGCTGTAGGATAAATCTCATACTGCAATGAGTAGGATTCATTTCTCTTGATTTCACTGGTACTGTACCTCAATTATACTATTCCTAAATTTAGCCACCAAATAACACATCCCCATCCTGCTGTATGCTCTGAAAGGAGGGAAAAACCATCCAAGCTCTACCTTTCTGACTCTTCACTGTAGGATGTACCATCTCCTGGCTGCTTGTCAATATTAGGAGTTATTTTTGTCAAACCCATAGCTTTTATAAAAATCAAATAGTAGAAATACATCCTTAATACCACTGTGGATTTGGAAAGGCTAAAATCATTCACTAAGCTTTGATGTGGCCAATGGTAGTTATTTTTGTGATATGACCTTAAAAAAAAGGTAATCCTTACGTTAATATTAGTATCCTGGAGCTGTGATCATGGGAGCATCCCAGGGGTATTGTATATTTTATTGATTATGTTCATAAAAGAAACAAAATCAGAACCCAAACCAGATGATGAAGTAACAAGTTGAATTTGTACTGATAAAATCTCAGCCAGATTCCTGGGTTGGATTCATGGCTGTTGTTCATAACTACTTACTACATGAGACTTTCATTTTCCCTCCTTAGGTAGGACAGTGTTTTCAGCCTGCTTAACCACAACTTGTCATGCTGTGAAGTTAACTGAGAGTAAGAAACATTCCTGTAGCTTAGATCAAAATAGCCAACTCTTTACACTAACTTTAACTGCAGCACAAGCTCACCTGCTGGACTTGATACGGATGTAGGTACTGATCTCATTCACTGATCCTGCTGAGGGCAAGTCACCTCCTGGAAAAGCAGGGCAGGGATGGATAGCAACATCTTAGACTATCTGCAACCTGGCTCATTAGAGCTGTATGTCGGGGAGCTCTGATGTAATGGATAATGTCTAACCATAGGCTGCTTTCTGAAGAAGTTTTTAAGGACAAATCAACTGCAATAAGAGAACGCTGACATTCAGGCTGCCTCAGCTGCTGATGACAGAGGAGGTGTTAGTGGCACTTGGGTTTTATTCCAGACCTGTCCTCCTATAAACAATTACAGGGGATGAAATCATTTTTGGAAAGATGAGCAATTATTTCCCTGTCAGCTCTGCCCTGTCAGCATCAAGGATAATGTGATATATACCTGCTCTGCTCTTCTCCACTTTCAGGCCCAAAATTGTTCTCAGTGTAGACACAGAGTGATGCTTCTGGAAAGGAGCAATAAAGAATTATTAAAACGTATATAGAACATAGGGGAAAGGAGAAAGCAAATGAATACATGAAGTCATTCTCCTAATGTGGTCTTTAGTCTAGATAAGGATATTTGCTTGTACCTGTTTCATGAAATATGCCCTTCATGCCATCAAAACTTTATCTTTAAGGGAGTTAATCCTGTAACAAAAATCTCTGTTCTAAGTGTTAGGATATTGCATAAATACAGACTTCTGAATCAGCACCCTTCTCTTTAAAGACCTCACTAGATTAGGTCAAAATATTTTAAAATAAGTGTGCTTTTTCTTGTTTATTTGCTTCTGAGTCCTTAGTGTGAAGTCAGAATTCTTTGGGGTTTTTCTCTCCCTCCTTGGGGGTTGTTTTGTGACTGCTGAGATTCTTATGTAAGTACATACAAATCCAGAAAGCTTTACAAAACACCATATACCACAGAATCATGGAATCACAGAATGGTCTGAGTAGGAAAAGACCTTAAGATCATCCAGTTCCAACCCCTTACCATGGGCAGAGACACCTCACACTAGATAGACCATGTCACCCAAGGCTCTGTACAACCTGGCCTTGAACACTGCCAGGGATGGAGCTTTTACCCCTTCTCTGTGCAACCTAAAAGGTATCACGACTGGGCTGGGGGAAACCAGTAAGAAATGAAAGAGATTTAACAGATGAAAGAGCAGGGTAATGAGAATGTTTGGTTCTCTGACAAAAGCCCCTGCAGGAGGAATACCAAGGTGCTCTCCAGAGCGCCCATGCAGAGGACTGGAAAACTGACCTATTTACCCCTTTTTCATTTGGACCAGCAAGAATATTCCTGCAAGGATAATCAGCTCCTTATTCATTAGCCTGAGGTTATTACTATTTATCAATATTATTACTTACTGTTGCTGTTATTCTTGCTATAACCTATTTAATACAGTGACATCACTACAGTTCAGGAATTAAAATGTTAATGCCTTCTCCTCAGAGCTGGGCTTGGAAACTGGTCTGAATCCCTGAAATCTGAAGCCTTGAATAGGGGAACAGCCTTTATCTGGCAGTAAGAAATGACTTTCTTCCTTTTACACAGCCTGTGAAAAAAACACTTAGTATTTCCCATGTACTCAGCATGGTAAAATGGAGGCCGTCTAAGACAAAATCTTTTTGTTTGCAATCTGTGGATATTCTCATAAGCTTTTAGTCTTTTTCTACATGAGCATTTATTTAGAGCAGATGATGCAGGAATATTTCTATGGACAGCTTGAAATCTTCATGAGGCACTGGATGGTTGCAATGCAACGTCAATTTATTCAGCACACACAGTACCAAAGTAGCAAAATGCAAACGGTAAATTTACCTCAGCAAAAGTCCTGGTAAAGAGCTCAGTAGGACATAGGCTAAAAAACCACCCTGCTAAAATGTCCTAGACTTTTCTGTCCCATCCATCACTACAATATTTAAATGCATTCCTATAATGAATTCATATATACACATGAAATTCCTATAATGCATATAAAGTCCTATAAGGACATGAGGATGGTGAGACACTGGCATAGGTTGCTCTTAGAAGCTGTAGATGTGCCATCCCTGGCAGTGTTCAAGGCCAGGTTGTATGGGGCTTTGATACGGACCCTTCTGACATTCTGTGATTCTGTGATATGTTTCTATCATCCATTTGTTAGTTCTGAAATGTAAACCAGAGGGGAAATAGTTCAAAAACCTGGGAAAAAACAAACCTGGATTCCCTACCCAGCTTTTTCACAGAACTCCAGTGCCAGTGTGACCTTGGGCAAGCTGATGGAGGCAGAAAAGTAACGTGACTGTGCAGACCAACCTCCTACTTATCATAGGTCATTTCTTCTTCGCCTGCTTACCCCTATACAGCATTGAACTGAATTGCTAAGGAATTATCTAACCTTGTGAAGGAAAAGAAGGTGCCAACAGTGTAGTCAGAACTTGCGGCTTATTTCTTCTTTGAATTAATCTGACTGCAGCTTTCAGGCAGGGCAATAGAGCTGCCTTTTGTGGGCTCAGCTAGATCCTTCAGTAGCTCAGTGGCCTATATGTGAAATGGAGCTGATCATTCCCTTTTTTTCACTGTCCTTTATCTGTCTTGTCTGTAGGCCACAGGTTCTCCAGGGGAAAATTGGCTCTCGCTATGTGTACACTCAGTGCCTCGCACAACAGCTTAGACTAGACCCATCTCTGACGTGGAATGATTGATATGTAGCATGTAAGTTACAACACTGAGAAAGGACACTAAAAAAACCAAGCAACAAGCCCCGAAAATCTGTCTGATGGAGATTTACTACAGAACTTCAGAAACCCTTGCTGTGTTACTACACAACATACATAATTTTAAACCGATGGCACTATGTAGCAAACTGTCAGCAGAGGGCAATATCAGCTCACATCTTCAAGTAATTCCTGGTTAAAGTGATTGGCCAGTTCCTTGTTTTTCTCTTCGTTATCCCTTAGGGAATGGTTTAATGAGGCTGCTATCTGAACAGCATGTGTGAGAAAGTGTTCTTGAAGTTATGCAAGTCGTGGGTCTAAAGTCTCTTCTCCCCCTTTCCTTGCAGCCCCAAGAGTCTTTGCATACTCACTGATTACACTGCAATCCAGTTGTCAAGATGGGTGACTTGGTACCAATCTCCAGGAAGATCTTTGGAAGCAAGAGGAGACCCTGTTCTGCTTGAAGAAATGGACCTGTAAGGTACACAGATGTGTTTTAGGACCTGGACCATTCAGCAGAGCACAGTCTGCTTCCCTAGGAAGTTTTATTTA
Organism: Forpus xanthops; assembly: GCA_032466535.1. Classification (NCBI taxonomy): domain Eukaryota; kingdom Metazoa; phylum Chordata; class Aves; order Psittaciformes; family Psittacidae; genus Forpus; species Forpus xanthops. Next base: position 18,090 of record JASSUY010011174.1, read on the forward strand.
TAGATACAAATGAGTTCGTGTAGATAGATAAGAGGTCCTGGAGAGAACAAGGGATTCCAAAAGACCTTCCAGGAGCCTGGATCAGCAAGCCAGATAGAAGAGGTGAGCAGAGTGTGACAGTCATGCCTTCATGCTTCATATTTTCAGGAAGAGGTAGCAATCCAGAGGAAAGGTGTCCCAACCAGAGTTCAGCCCACCAAGATCAATGTCACCCTTTCCATCCTTCTTAAGTGGTGAACTCTTCTCTCCATGACTCAGTTTCCCCATCTGTAAAGGAAGTTACAAAGTTTTTTGTGATATATTAAAAGCAGTGAACGATAAAAACTCATCAACTGTGCTACTCACAACCTGGTGATGAACTAATGTGCTTGTCACACTGCTGACTGTGTAGAGAAGAAAACTGCTGAAGGTGTTAGTCCAGAGGGACTGTAGATGCCAAGGCACAGGAGGAACTGTTGACAAAGAGTCCTCACCCAACAGGAACAATATTCCAAAGGTAATGCATGTAGCCTGCTGAATCATTCCATCCCCCAGGGCAGGTGAACACTTTGCAAGAGTCTGCAATGGTAATCATTACACTATTGTAAATATTAAAGAATACAAATGCCAGGTGTCTCCTTATCTGAGCTTCAGCTTTATGCTTGGCTTCACGAAAAGTAAGGAAGTGTGACCACCTGTAATGATACCACAAATAATACTTAGACTCTCAGGGCTCACTGATTATCAGCTTGAATTAACAATTCTCCCCAATTCCCAAAAGAATGGGGAGTGATTACATTGTTCAAAGCCACTACAGTGAAAGAAGCAAAGAGAAGCTGTAGCTGCCCCATCCCTGGTAGTGTTCAAGGCCAGGTTGGAGCTTGGAGCAATCTGCTCTAGTGGAAGATGCCCCTGCCTGTGGCAGGGGGTCGGAACTGAATGCGTTTTAAGGTCCCTTCAACCCAAACCAGTCTGAGATTTTATGATTCTAAGCCTGTAACTTCAAACATCAAAACAGGCAGGATACAGGGCTGTGCTGAAGCTGCAGAGGAATTCACATAAACAACATTCAATGACCAGCTCTGGAATGCAGTGAACCCAGGTAGATCAACAAGCACAAGATAAGTGTGCAAGGTGACAAGTGGGGTCCAGCCGAGGCGAAACCTCCAGCAACCCATGGTGATGGGTTAGAGGTTAAGTCAGTTTTGTGCCTGGCAGTTTCTGCAAAGCTCTCACCAGCGCACTGAGTAGAAGATGTGATCTAATTGCTTTTACTCCAAAGGCTCCACTCAGACCAGAGCCACCTGTCAATCAGGATTCTGTGCCTTCTGCACCAGACAACATTTGGTCCTGTTGTACAATCATGCTCCTGCAAAACTGAGACAGATGTGATCTGTGCCCTCTGTTTCATTTTCCTTTCTGCCACTCTGGATCGCTCTCTGACTCACAGAAGACATTTCAGACCATGGCCATCTGTAACCACAGAAATTGAGGCACCACCAGTAATAAAACTAAAAGCAAGCAATTGAAACTTGGAAACAAAAAGCAAATGTTACTTCAGACTGATAAGCAGCTCCAATAACAGACCTGGCAAGACAGTATTTTAAGCCAAAAATGCACTAAAGGAATAGATTTGCAACCTTTTTCTTCAAAGAAGCTAAAATGTTGGGTTCAGGGAAGAAGACTGAACACCAGTTTCAAGCAAAGTTATGGGTTTTCTTTTCTTAATTAAAAATTTACATCTTAAAGGGTTTACACAAAAGTTTATGTAAGCATTTCCATATAGACAAAAAAGGAAACAAAATTCATTATGTGCACAGTTACTGTTAAGGTTGATGCATAGAGGATACAAAACCAGCTGGGAACATAAGCACACAGAGGATGCTCAGGTGCTAATGAGACTGCTCAGGGCTGATTCAGAGCTGCCCTGCAGGCATTCCATGACAGCTCTTAAAGGAGGTGCCCCCAGCAGCCATGACTCAGGTCCCTGCCTCTGTGTCAGTCCTTCTGCAGGAAACTCCCTACAGAACAGCTGGCAGGTATGTCCTTAAAGGCAAAGGAACCAGGGTCTTCCCATGCTTTAGCTCTTCCAAGTGCAAGAACAGATCTAGGAGGAAACTTGAGGTGAGCACAGACAAAACCAGCCTGAGATGCGTGCACTGGAGAAGCAGAACCTGTCTGCACTGTAAAGATACAATAGATGGCTGTAAGCCAGTTTTGTTCCTGTTGGTCCTTGAATTGATGATGGCTCTGACACTCTTGTGATCTTGAACACAGGCCTAGAGGACAGGCTCTTTACTGCCTGAATTGAAATCCTGCCCTCTGTTACCCCAGGCAAGGTTAATGACTATAATTTATTAAAAGGCCTGTAATGACTTGTTAAATGATGTTGAAAACTGCAGTTTCATGAAAACAAGTTACAAAGTGTCCCAACAACAAAAGGTTCGCACTTTACTTCATTTTAAAGACCTTTTACTTCTCTTAAAGCCTTTAAATATCAGTTACAAGTAATTTGTTTGTCACTTATTTTGGGCCAAGAACAATGCATTAACTATATATATTTGTATCTATCTACCATGCAAATGCAGGTGCCCTGAACCATACTGGTTGTTGATGCCTCAAATGCAACTGAGTGATGGTTTCCTTCCCATCATTTGCACTCCATGGACTTCAAGAACAGCACCTACAGCAGAGTTTGCATGGAAAGCTGTAAGTGAACTGACTGCAAATAACCTCTCTCGTCACTGTCTTCTAGCAATGTGAAGCAGTGAAGCTTCAGTGAAGCAGTGACCTTCCTTGTGAGAACCAGAAAAATCCACTGGTATTACCTGCCGGGAGGCAAGGCTGGCAAGAGAGGAAAGGATTAGTGCACAGGTGATCTCACCTGTTCTGTTTATACTGATGTTATTCATAAAACACTTCTACAGCTATTCAAGTAAAACTCAGTATTGAAGACTGGCAATGTTACTTTGGTATTTAGCATTTGCAAGTGCTCCCACATGGCTGGAACTCAAAAAGGCTTCCAGCATTCAAACCATTTTCTTCTGTTCCCAGGGTCATATTCTCTCACTGCAAATCCCCTGATATCCAGGGGGTGGGTCCCCAGCCAAAAATGATATCCAAGCCCAGAGCTAATTGTCTAAGTTCCTTCTGTAGTCATAAAGAGAAATAAATGCTTCAAAAGATCAAAACACCCAAAATATGGGGAGGTAGGAGCTGCCTGGTAGGGAACTGATGTCTCTGAGCACTTGACTTTCTCCAGGGAACTCCCTGGGAACTGGAGTCTGACACACTGCCCTAAACAGAGGAATATTTTCAGGACTAGAACAGGGCCATTGTTTTCCTCTTGAGACCCACAGAAGATTTGAAAACTAACTTTTAAAATGTTATTCTACACTTCTACATAGTGATTTTGCACTTATTTAAGGGTTTGAATATTGTCTGCATCTTGATACAAGCCTTTTTTGATATACCCTTGGTTTTTAAGTAGCAAATGCCTCCCATATTCCAGTTTTAGAGGTGCACATGATTGCAGTGTCCTAACCTTAGAAACTGAAGTGTTAGTGCAAGATCTAGTACTACCACACTACTTCCATGTGTCTTTGCACAGCATAAAGAGCAAAGGGGAGGGGGAGAAGAAACAGCAACAAATGTGCTTTCATTCCCCACTTTTAAGGGTGAGATTTCCCTTTTATACAGACATCTCTCAATTTATTTGTTATGGGAGCATGAAGTTTTTAATGATAACTTCCTGCACCAAGTGAACAAATTATTCTGTAGAAAAGCCAGCTCTTTGCTGCCACTGCCAGCCTCCTGCAAGTACAAAGTTACAAAGCACTCACTTAAATGAAGTGCATATTTCATTAAACAATTAGGCAATAAGGCAGAACAAAGGCTGTGGTTTCCAGGCCTTGTTCTGTAATTGTATCCTCCTGCATTAGGATAAGCAATGCTGGGTGCAATTTAGGATTATCCTGTAATGGCCTTGTCCTGTGGGATTAGTGGATTGCCACAATGGGGGAATCTTTTATCTGTCAATGGCAATGTAAAATACATGATTTGTGTAGGTTTAGAGGTGAGGATTTTCATTCCTCTTTCCTCCTTTCATTTGTGAGACCCTGATTAGAAGCTTTTATCTTTGCTTTCGCTTTCTGAACCATGACGGTTTTTAAAACAGCCCAGTTTCTGTGAAGGTCCAGTACACAGAAACACAGTTTGTAATTAAATATCACTGAGTTTCCTCAAATACATTGTGGACACCTTGAGCCTGAGTGACACTGGGGATGTGAAACTGGTAGGCTACTACGTTGAACGAGGTTGTGTTTGTGCTGAGACTCCCTCTTCACCTCATACAGCAGGCTCAGCTGGTGAACTTTCAGGTGAAACTAAGAGGCACCTACAGAGATAAGGCAGATGCAGAATTAGATGGCTGGTAAACAGAGATTGCAGATGAAATTTAAATGTCTAAAGTCCACATACAGTCTTGCTAAACCCTTTTCCTGATGTAGTATTCAGTTCCTAATGAAATTACCAGTTTTTGTTCCACTGACTTGAAGTTGACCCTGGACAGAACCCACAGCCCTATCAGAATCCCCTTCTACAACAGCTACACAACATCCTGGATGCCAGCAGCAATTCCTTCCCTCAAAAACAATATATAAGGAATCTCTCTATGCTCTCTCCATAAACCATTTGGTTCTTCTGAAACAGAAAATACAGCTCAAATGCAAAATACAACTCACTGTATGACAGGACACCCTGTCCTTGGGAACTGGAATTAAGATCACCAAGACTCGTATCATGGGCCAACAGAAGACCATTAGAAGAATTAGCTTACAGTTCTAACAGGAATCAAATTAGAAATTAAAACAATAAAAGAAAATAAAGAAAAAGAAGAAGAAGGAAAAGAAAAAGTGAAAGACTCAAACCCTAAAAAGCCATAATACTTTAAAAAAGATAAGTTTATTTCTGAGTACATATATTTTATGCTTTCTTAGAACTTTCTATATTTTCTACTTACATTCCTCCATTTTGGAAATAATATTTATTAAATATTATATATAATTATTAAATTCATACTTAATTCAATTCAGTGATATGTCTCTACTCCCGACAGGAAAATAAGTTGCATTCATTTCAAACTCACTGACACTGGAATATAACACTCATTGGGATGCATGGGAGAACAAACTACAATTAAATGTCAGAAAATATGTTTTAAATAGTAGAAGCCAAGGAACAGCTATTTGGAATACTTCTGTATTACATTATGCTACAGGAGCCTGCTAAAATTGGGCCACTTTCAACCAGATACTGCAAAAACAGCAGAAGGCCATCCCACCTCTCCCTCTTACTCTAAGAGTAGGATCTGCTGAAGGAAAAGATGGAGGACTAGATCCAAGAAAGGATTTAGGAGCCAAACCTAGAATTTAAGTGAGACTGAAATACTGAATGACAAAAGTACACCCTAGCTCGATTTCCTCTCCCAGCAGCTGTACTCCAGACAAACCCTGCAGTTAGTACAACTCATTAGGTAGGTACTTCTTCCTCTGCAGTTTTTCTCATACCTGAAAATCTTGTCTCACCAGTGAGGTACACTAACATCAGAAGTAAAGAGATGAGAGAAATTAGGTCCAACTTAATAGACAGCTCACTAATATGCTCAGGAGATCAGGCTCTGGAGCCAGCAGCCAAGGAAGAGGGACATGGCTTGATGGGGAGAGAGAGGGCAGTGGGAAGCCACTAAGGCAAGAGTTCTGGGGACAGACAGTAGGTCAAGAAGCACTGATGTGGTGGGGGTAATGGTGGAGGAAGCAGAAGGAATGGCTTGGAGACAGTGAGATGGCCTCAGCAATGCAAGAAGGAGATAAGGTACTGAAGAGAGAAGGGAGCAGGCAGGAATCAGGGCATCCAGAAGATAAAAGGAAAACTGGCTGGAGAAGTTAATAACTGCAGCTCTTGATGCCTCCAGCTCTGCTTCTGTACAGAACAGACAGGCACAGCATCTTCAGGACTATTTCTCAATTAATTTAGAACATAGCCTGGAAAACAGGTACTCTTCTGGTTTAATCACAAACAGGACTAAATGCTAAAGTTGTTCCTGGAGATATATGCTGACTGCCTGCTCTTCACAGATCCTACCTTGGCAATTTTTTACAGCAAGTGATGATATCTCAAGTGCTTCTCTAGGAAGTGTCAATCCAGCACACTCAGTTGTCTCTGAACTATCAAACTGTTCAAACTCATCTCTCACTTTCCACACATGTACCCTCCTCACCCAGGTGAGGAATGGAACTTGCTCTCTGCAGCTCAGACATATTCCTGTCCTTATGGCAGTGGATCTGGTTCAGAGGTTGCTATCTGTCTTCCTCAACCTAGAGCTTGGGTTTGTCCCATGATACTCTAAACTAAAAGCAGAAATAGCTGGGTAAAAAAGAGATACAAGTTCCTTTCAAAAATGTTCATAGAATGATAGCACAGCCCAGGCTGGAAAGGGGCCTCAAAAGACCATGTGGTCAAGCCTTTCATGGCAAAGGGAGCCTAAATGAGATTATCCAGCACACTCTCCAGTCACACCTTGAAAACCTCCAGCAATAGGGAATCCACCATGTCCCTGGGGAGGTTGTTCCAGTGAGTGATTGTTCTCACTGTAAAAAAATGTCTTTCTTAAGTCAAGATGAAACTTCTCTCAGTACAACTCATATCCATTGCCTCTTGCTGTCTCCATGTGGCTCCTTGTGAAGATAGAGCCTCTGCCATCCTTGCAGCAGCCCTCTAAGCTGCTGCAAGGAGCTTGGAGTTCTCTCAACTTTTTTTACACAGCTTTCCAGACCTTGAATCATCTTTGTGGTCCTTCTCTGGACCCTCTCCATCCCATTCACATGTGGTTTTTCATATAGCAGGGACTAAAACTGCACACAGTATTCCAGGTGTAGCCTTGTTTCTTTTAATCTAGTTCACTACACAAACCTGACTGACAGCACCACAAAAGCCATTGAGCTGGCAGAAGAGAGGCAGCAGAGACATCTGGGCTGGGATGTCAGCCTTCTGCTGAGTCACAGAAGAATCCCAAAGCTTTGATTACTCTAAGTTTATCTCACTGTTTGAAAAATCACTCTGCCAGCTAGGCACTGAAAAGCAGTGTGCTGTGACATCAAAGGTTTTCATCGCCTCTTGCTGGAAGTGCCTTGCCAAAAACAAAGGACATGGTCAATCATGAGGAAAAGTTGTGTGTATGAGTCATGAAGAATATTTCATGCGGGATTACTGATTGTAAACAAGAATAGCAGTGGCTGTATGCTACCTGGTATTTGTACAATACTTTGCATAAGCCATGGTCTTGTCTTGAGGTTTCCATTGGCCACTTTTATACAAATAACACATCACAATACCATGTTGATCACAACAGGAAGTCAACTCTAATGACCAGAAACTTAACCTTTACATTGGCTAAACCTGGTTTCATTCATGACTATCTCATATCTCAGTGCACACGTATTCCCTATTTTGTCTATCTGTTGCTTTATGTATAAAATGTAAATTACCAGCTCTCTAAAACAGTTGCTTTGGGGCTTTTTGTTGTTTTGGCTTTTTTTTTTTTTTTTCTTTATACCACAGGGTCACAGAATCACAGACTGGTTTGGGTTGGAAGGGACCTTAAAGCTCATCCAGGTCCAACCCCCTGCCGTGGGCAGGAACACCTTCCACTAGACCAGGTTGCTCTAAGCTTCATCCCACCTGGCCTTGAACAATGCCAGGGATGGGGCAGTCACAGCTTCTCTGGGAACTTGTGCCAGTGTCTCACCACCTTCACTGTACAGAACATCTTCCTGATAACTAACTTGAATCTCCCCTCTGTCAGTTCAAAGCCATTCATCCTTGTCCTGTCACTACAGACCTTTGTAAAAAACTCCTCTCCAGCTTTCTTGACAGCCCCCTTTTAGGTACTGGAAGCTGATCTAAGGTCTCCCTGGAGCTTTCTCTTCTCCAGGCTGAGCAAGTCCAAGTCCCTCAGCCTCTCCTCATAGCAGGGGTACTCCAACCCTCAGCATCCTTGTGGCCTCCCCTGGACTTGCTCCACATCCTTCCGACATAGTTGTCCTCAGAGCTGGACACCAGACTGCAGATGGGGTCTCACAAGAGTGCAGTAGAGGGCAAAATCCCCTCCTTCAACCTGCTGGCCACGTTATTTTTGGCGCAGCCCAGGACACAGTTAGTTTATGGGCTCCAATCTAACACTCCCAGCTCACGCTGAGCTTCTTGTTATCAAGTACCCTCAAGTTCTTCTCCTCAGGCTGCTCTCAATCCATTCTCCTCCCAGCCTGTACTTGTACTTGGGATTGCCCTGACCCAGGTATAGGGCCTTGAGTTTGGCCTTGTTGAGTTTCATGATGTTTGTACTGGCCCACCTCTTGAGCCTGTCAATGTTCTCCTGAATGTTATCCCTTCCCTCCAGGCCCACTACACAGTTGGTGTACACAAGTATATATCTGTGTGTTCCTCTTGGTGCATATATACTGCCTCGCACAAGGGGGCTCTTTTAACTGTGAAGGTTTCTGAGCCTATTGAAATTCAAATAAATAACAGATCCCTTTCCAACGTTCTGCATTTTCTTTCCAACTGCTCAGTTCTATCAATTGCTCATCAAATCCATGCCACATGCAGAGGGGAAAAAAACTCAAAAATAAAAACTATTTGTGAATAAAGTCCAAAACACATAAATAAAATCCTCTCTGACCACAGCTACTTAGCTTAACGTGTCTAGTCTCACCTATCTGCAGCAATAAGTGCATTCTCTGAGAAGAAGCTTGCATTTTGGCCTGCAACACAAGAAAAAGCGTTCAGATTGCCAAGAGCTATGCAAACATGGTCTCATTCTAGTGGCTCTGGTCCAGGCAGCATTTCCAGAGGGGCTGTATAATGGGCCTCTTATAGGTAGGGCTCTAGCGACACTGACAGTTGTGACATTGATGCTGGATTATGATAGGAGGAGTTAGAAATGCACATAAAATACTGTCTTGCTTTATTAAGTAGCAACCAGAAATGTCAGTATCACATGTTAATTAATGATTAATGTTAGAGGAAGGAGATGCATACCTGACATTTTTAAACTGGTAGAACAAGTTTTCACAGCGCAGAGGAGGGAAGTTTTCTGTAATACACAGTAATGGGCTGTGTACTTGGAATCGTGCACTGCAAATTTCCCCACCTTCAGGACAGAATGTGCCAACACACAGTTGCTCTCCCAGAATAAAGGCAGCGCTGGGGTGAGCAGTGGGTAATGTTGAAGAACGAGGAAAGGAGATAAAAAAAACATAAAAATGATGATCAAAAGGACACAAAAACACTTTCAGACACACCTGGAGTAGAAAAATGTCAACAGAGCACATTTTTAATGTAAGACTAGACCCGATAGTACAAGGTGCTGAAAGTCAATCAAGAAAAAGAAAATAACACCGTGGAGCTGACAAAGCCCTGGAACTGTAAGATCTTCCTCAGGGTGATGTACTACTTAGGAAGGAGTGCTTTAGGTCAGGCAGGGTGAGATAGTATATATATAATGCTGTAAGAGTAATATATTGAAGTTATCCAACATCACACACTGATGAATCTCAAAGCACTCCAGCCTGATATTCCGCAACGGAAATCAGTACATGCTTGCCTTTAAGTATATGTAGTAGATACTACTCCTGCTTTGCTCCTTGATGAAACAAGGCACTTTCCTCTCCTGCACTGTTGTGTAACAGATGTTACATGGGACAGTCATATGATCCTCTACCAAGTTGTTGGCAGAGCCAAGAATACAAAATAGAGGTAGGATTCATTGAGCCTAACATTAACAAGTTATAAATCAGGCCTCCAGTCAAGAAAGACACAAGGGACTCTGCTCAGGCTTCACCACTCTACAATCACTGGAGACACATTTCCTCACAATGTGATTAGTCCAACCTCTCTTAAGCCGATGGACTTTGTCTTGCTTCTAGAATGACCAGCTTCGATTAGAGACCACCTTTAAAATAACCAAAAATTACCTCAGGTAAATCTCTGGGATATCAATCATTTGTTCTCCTCCTGGGCACCACTCCTGCAGTTCTGAGGGATGTTCAAGAAATCTGCAAAGTGGGGATGATCTAACCGTCTCATCTTGCTGACCTACGTTATACAGCTCCCCCTTCCTGCTTCTGTGTTACCATTTATTTTGGGTAGGGTCACATCTTTTGGAAACATTTCTATCTTCATAGAATCATAGAATCACAGAATGGCTAGGGTTGGAAAGGACCTTAAGAACATCCAGTTCCAAAACCTCTGCCATGGGCAGGGACACCTCACACTAAACTGTGTCACCCAAGGCTCTGTCCAACCTGGCCTTGAACACCGCCAGTGATGGAGCATTCACAGCTTCCCTGGGCAACCCATTCCAGTGCCTCACCAACCTCACAGTAAAGAACTTCTTCCTTATATCCAGTCTAAACTTCCCCTGTTTAAATTCAAACCCATTAGCCCTTGTCCTATCAATACAGTCCCTAATGAAGAGTCCCTCTCTAGCACCCTCACAGGCCCCCTTCAGACACTGGAAGGCTGAGATGAGGTCTCCACGCAGCCTTCTCTTCCCCAGGCCGAACAACCCCAACTTTCTCAGTCTATCTTCATACAGGAGGTGCTCCAGCCCCTGTTCATCTTTGTGGCCTCCTCTGAACTTGCTTCACCAGTTCCATGTCTTTTTTATGCTGAGGACACCCACCAGAATTGCTCACAGGGCTGCAAGTGGGATCTCACTTTGAGACATTTCCTGCTCTGGGCACCTTTCTGCCACTACAGCACAGATGAGAAATAATAATGTTTGAGAGAGGCTTGGAGCTTCTAGTGTTTGTAAGTCAAAGGGTTAATTTGACAGCTGCCCTAGCCTTGCACAATGAAGGGAGGACATGATTACTTGATAAATATCAATGAGTATGATGATATACTGGCAATAAATAAAAGTACATATAGGCAATATTTGTTATTGAGCTATTAAATACATGGGTGGCACACATTAACAAGGCACGTAAACCTTTCTTTTCCTTATTGAAGACCAAGGCTGAGGCGGGAGACAGGGTTAGGTCAGTCGCTTTTCACCTATTTTACCCTCAGCATTTCCCAGTAGCTCAGTGGCCGGAGAACCTCCGCACATCCAACGTAATTTATCCCTCATGATTGAGGCTAGCCCTGCCACCAGCCCGGGGAGGGTTTTTACCTCCGGGTTCTCAAACGAAGCCGGAGGTATCGCCTTCCTCCTCACCCACCGCGGGCCGCCATGGCTCCCCGCCCTTCCCGCCCTCACAGGCTGCTGTGGAGACACACGGCCGCCACTCGGTGCACAATATTGGGGTGGGGGAAACGCGGGGTTCTGGGGCAGCATAGCGATCACCCTCAGCGCACACCACGCAGTAAGAAACCCCACACGAAGCAGCACCGACCTCATGCTCTTCCCAGCACCCGGGACAAGAGCGACCGTCCCGCCCAGACGAGGCGGAGCCGTGAGGAGCCGCCGCTCCCCTCACAGAACCGAACCGCCCCGGCGCGGCGCCTGTCGCGTTAACCGCCCACCGTGGGTGGCGGCGGGGCGCAGTGCGCATGAGTTCGGGGCCGCGTTTGATCGGGGAAACGCTTCAGTCCCATTCCTGCTGCCCGTCCTCTTGGGGGTTTGATCCCGTTCCTCGCTCTGCTCGGGAGAGGACTGCTCCTTGGAGCCGGTGAGTGCGGGCTCCTCTCGCCCTGCGCGGAGCCTCGGCTCTCTGGCTGAGGGGATCTTTGCTTCTGTTTTACCTCTGCTTCAGCGCTCATCCCCCGGGAGCTGGCGGCGGGCGAAGCCGCTGGTGTGAGGCGATGAGCTCCGACCTTCCTCCTGCGCTTCTCTCGGTCTTCTTCAGCCTGTGGGGAGAGGCCGTGGAGCGCTGCGCGCGTTCTCCAGCCCGCGATAGGAACTGTTCATTTGCGGTGTTATTGCTCGCTAATGGGTTTTTAATGATTTCCACCCCTTGTTGCAGCGGTCGGGACGGCGGCTGCTCCGTGTCGCTGCGTTGGCTCTCTCCCACTGCTCTCCCTCTGAGAGCGGCTGGTACCGGAGAGGAGAAAAGCTACTAGTTAGTAACTAACTGCTTCCCCGCTGCGTGCGAGGCGTAGTTTCGCAGTACTGAGCTGTGCGAAGGGTTATTTTTCTTCTGTTCCCCTTGTATTTCTTGTTCCATCGTATCCTGTCTGAAAGCAATTTGCGTGTCTTAACTGGCGACTTAGAGAAGGAAGGGTTTCGTAGCCGTGCATTGTTAAACTTTGTATGGTGACTAAGGGTGATGGGAAAGAGCTGCCTTACTCCTCCTCATTGTTTTCTGACTGTCTGCTGTTGAATGTTGCCATTGGAAAAAAACGTTGGCGTAAACAGTAGCAGATTCTAGCTCAAAACGCTTCTTATCCTCTCTCAGGTGCCTTTTCCATTTGGTGATGGTATGTGCGAGGTGGCTGGTTCTTATTAAGATCCTTAATCCTAGGTAGTTCAGGCGAGGTTTAGTGTGGGTATGAGAGAGAAACCACAGCCTTAAAAGCGCTCCCGGGATTTTCAATAATCAGGATCTCAGTGGCATGTTTCCTGAGCAGTTTATGCTTTAGTGTGGCACCGAGAGGAGCTGAACGCGAAGCTCTGGTGCTCTTGGTCCTGTGCACGGGTGCAGCAGGAGATGATCCCTGTGGGAACAGGGATGCAGGTGAAAGGAAAGAAGTTTGCAGGATGTTGTCTCTGTTCTGAAAACTTTGCAAGGCTTTTAAACTGTAACAAATGTCACAAGTGTAAGTAACAATTATTTCCTTTCCTGTTCCTTTTATGAAGGGCACAGATGGAAGCGCTTCTTTCCAAACCCTAAAGCATAAGTCTTAGTTTTAAAAGCTTTCACAATTTCTAGCTTAGGCTAATAAAAAGGTTTTATTTTAAGACTTTTCTGCAGATCCTTGACTAATGGAGTGTTGCAGACAGATTAATTTGTACAAGTACTACTACGGAGAATAGTGGTTGTGGCTTTTCCCCTTTCTTTGCAGTAATTTCTGCTGTATAAGGGGAGAGCTGGTGTTTAAACAGGAAAAAAGAAGTTGCTCACTGGCGTCTCTAAAACCTGAAGACAGTCACTGTTTCTCAGAAGTTGAATAGATTTTTCCAGCTGTGTCATTCTTATCAGGGATTTGTTTGGAGTTTTTATGACAGAGAGTGAATGAATAAAATGAAATTTTATGCCTGGAAATACAAATAATGCCCGACATTGGAAAGGAACAGAGAGATTCTGTATTGCATCTTTTTTTGTCAATACTGAGCCTCTTCTCCTCCTGTTGGTTGCAACTGCTTTTTCTCGGCATGCCTCTGAGAGAAATATTAACCAGGAATGTTGGCAGAGGGGCTCACTGGTTGGATATAGTAACTGGAACAACTCAAGTCCTGAGCAGTTGACAAGGCTCAGGCTGAATGACCTTCTGAAATACTGGAGCCTGGAAATGAATGAGGAGATGAATGTGGCTTTCAGAGCCAGCCAGGCAGGCTGTGTCAGACCTGTTACCAAGGCCTCCCTCCTCCTTTGTTTTTTTAATTAAAAAATAAAAGTAAGGAATTTTAATTTCCAGTGTAACCAACTGCTTGAAGAGATCCTTTTCAAGTGGGTGTGTATTGGTTATCCCTGTACCAAGGAAGGTCCAGGGTGAAACTTGACTGCTGTTTTCTGCCAGTGCTGTTCTCAACTCTGTTTGCTTTGGGCAGGCAGACCTTTATGTACTTACATAGGAATGAAATGAGCATTAAATAAGCTGCTTTTTAAGTAAACACCTCTGCTTTGTGCTTTGGATGTCTGCTGCCCTCCTCCCTCTACCAGCATAGCAGTCACAAGAAGAAACCATAGGAAAGCAGCCTAACATCCAGCTGTGAGACTGTAACACAGCCGTGCCAGAGCTGAAAATCATCTTGCTGTCTTAAATACTTTGTAAAACAAGATTTAGTTCATCTTGTTGCATAATGAAACCCTAAACCCCAGTGATGCTACACCTCTAACAAGACAGAAGTTGACTAATTACAGAGGAGTCTGTGCCTGAAATTGTTTATGTGCATTTCATCTTGCTGAAGTGTTGGCTGTCACAGATAGCATCACCCTGATGTTAACAGGGGAGATGCAAAAAGATGCGACTTTAAAAGAATTGGACACTTTACCTTGTTGAAGTTTGCATAAGGGCGTCTGAAATCAAAGGAGACCTCAGCCATCAGCTGGATGTGTCTAAATGTGGATATGATGTATGATACTGTGATGTGTGACGCTGGACTAGACAGCTCTGGGTATCATAGGTAGCTTTACCACTAAGCAGATACTGGCCATCAAATCTCAGCTGGAGAGAACCAGTGAGAGCCTTATGTTTGTCCTTGGGTAAGATCTTAATCTAAAGAGAAGTAACTACTTGTCACCTGCTTTGGTTTTATTTTCAGTTGGGGCAGGGAGGGATTTTGTCAATATCAATGCTTGGGGAAAGTGAGCACTTCAGGCTTTCTCTGTGGATTAAACTACCAGTGTTGGATATGAACCTTTGCCACTGGCCTTCACTTTAAGCAATGGGCTTCAGCTGTTGTTGATGTAATGAACTGGGAGCAGAGTTTCCTTCAAAGGGATAAGGCAATGATGTATGAGAGTATGCCTCACCATTTTTTTTTTTTCCCTAGATAAATTGTGTCCAGAGAGTGGACCAGTGTACTTAGCATCATCAAATCCTGCATTAGCATTCCACTGTAAGCAGTATTTCCCAAACACTTCAGAGAGGATGATGAGGTAACAATGATCCAGGCTCTCATCTTGTGCTGCCTTGGTTGTCTTCAGTAGGTAACAAAGTTTCTGAAGTATAGGGTCTCCAAAAAACCTAAAAAAGCTGTTCTTGGAAACTCAGACAGACCAGTTAAGAACGACGCACAGTATTGAACCCTCTTTTTCTGCTATCTTGAGGCATGGATTAACGTGATCAAAGGTGTGACCTTGGGCACTGTTTCTGAGCAAAGCATGATTTGGAGATTTCAGGGTAGTAATTGATTTATTACTTAGGTGATGAAAACGTTGGTTTATGATTGTTTCCATACTTTTTAAGTGGTTGCTGTGTTTAATCTGAGATCCAATTCACCAAACTGTTTAAGTGTGTGATGAAATGTAGTGAAGTCAGCTGGATTTAACTTTTACTGAATTGGTGCATTGCCCATCTAGTTCTTTTAAAAACTTATGTACACAGGATTAATTATTTCACTGTAGGCAGCTCTCAAGAATTCTAGTGCGAGTTGTATGAATGACATTCAGTGTGTTTCTTGAGGCTCTAGCTTCTATACTTAAAACAAAGATTCTCTCAGTCCTCTTAGTTTTAAAATTAATGGATTTTTGTAGCCTGTAGGGGAAAGTTTGAATTGTCACAAATACACCACAGAAACCAGTAAATTTAAAACAAAATATTGAGGTTCTTTGCATTACATTCCCTTGAATTCTGGGAGTCTCATGTGGTTGCCGGCACTCCAGTTACTTTGACTGTATTTGCCTCTGTGTCCTGGGGTATTCTCACAGTAGCGTGTTAGCCTAAGTTCCCACTTTGTCAAACATTGTTCAGATTTACTCGTCACCCCTTCTGAGAATCTCAACCAGAACTGATGTCCAAGAAAGTGTCTGTAAAGATGCTGTTGGCCTGTCTCCTGTTCAGAGGATGGTACTGTCATAGACTGGGGGAGCGGGGTTCCTATTTTTGTTCTTTTTTCTTTTTAGTGGTCACCATTTCTATTCGGCTGGATGTGCTATTGGGACAGTCCCTCTCTAAACAAGGGCAGGACCGTTTCCTGGCTACTGGATGCTAAATAGCCAAAACTGTTTCAGACAGACAAGATTGTTCATGAGCAGATAAGGAATGTGCATCAAAATAAAATGCATTAGCACATCATAAGCATCTACAATTATGATATGGAGAAGAAAAGTCATAGTTTAACTATGTTGGCCAGTTTTGGTTTATCTTGGTTCCTAAAAGTCAGGGGTTGTCATCTGTTACTTCAGTTTTGTTTTGACTCCTTCCTGTACCTAAGGGGGCCCAAATCTGAAGAGGGATTTTTTACAAGGGCATGTAGGGTTAGGCCAAGGTCGAATGGCTTTAAAATGAAAGAGGGAAGATTTAGATTAGATATAAGGAAGAAGTTCTTCCCTGTGAGGGTGGTGAGACCCTGGCGCAGGTTTGTCCTTTGTAGTCAGTACTGTCACTTAGCCTATTCTTCTACCAGAAAGCTTAAAATTTATTGTATATCAGAAGAGTTGGACATGGGTTACTTCTAAAGCTCAAGGATTTACTCCTTATTTCATACACTGAAGGAGAAAAGAAGAATGAAGTTGCAGATAGCTCTGTTCATAAGGAGGAAATACATCTACCACACTGGATCAGTTAGTTTTGAGGAGCTTGCAGCAGCAATGGTTTGGTGGAGATGTGTCATAGGCCAGTGGGTTTTATTTTAGCTGTAATCTTGTACAGTAGGTTCAAAGGTATGTTGCAGGAGCACTTAATACAAGGAAAAAATCATCAGGTTATTAGACAGAAATACGTGGCCTCTTTTGGGAAGCCCTGTGGTCTCCTGACCACAACATGCAGGAATGTGAATGAATTCCTACTCTCTGCTTGCCTTGTTTTACATACTCTTCTCTCAGCATCTGCTGCTGTCAGAGGCTAATGCAGATGGAGGTCTCTCATCTGCCCTTATATCATGTTTACAAAACCTATTCCATGGAAGACTTCAATGACTTCAGAGTACTTCCAGTTCTGTTTTTCCAGATGTTTAACTCTCCAAACTCGAGCACTGCCATGGAATGCAAGGCAACTGATGGTGTACACAGAGCTGACTGTGTGCATTGGTATACATGTATACACCTGACTGTGTACAGATACTTTGAGATTAAACCTGGAAGTTCACTGACCAGTTCTTCTGTTTCAGTTGTATCACTAAGAAAAAGCTGTTTGAGAACAGGAAAAGTGTATGTAATGATGCTCAGAGAACAGTCCAGAAATCTAGCTTAAGAAATCTTTAATGTAAAGAGCATTCTGGCAATTATATGTATAGAGAAGAGAGGGAGAGACTGATACTGTGCCCCTTTAAAAATGTATGATAACTAGCTAAAAATTGTCAGCTCTGCTTACTTTAACTGTATTGTGCAGTAAATGGCATGATGCTGTCTGCTGGCTGGCTTTCGGCTCCTGGCTTATGGAGCACTTGACTTTAGACTCTAAATGTCTTCCATTTTCGTGGGATTGATTTTCTTGCTTACTAAGCTCGTCCTTAAATAGGATTGTTAAACAATTTGTTTTCAATCTCCTGCCACTACAGAAACAGTCCCTTGTAAATGCTAACATTGAACTTCAGTGAAGAGGTGATCTTAGTTAGAAAAATAACCCTTTTAAAAGGACAGGCTTATCTCAATGGCAACTTAATACAGTCTGTCCGAATTATGTGCCTCTGCCAAAGCAAAATAAAATCCATGGAGGTAAAATTCAATATTAACTTCAGTTTTTTCTCCCTGCCTTAAAAACGGCTATTGCATGATATGTGAAATGTACTGGTTTACATATCTCATAAGGCTAGCTCTAGTGCAACCAAGATAATTTCAGGCGATAGAATCACAGCTGCCTTAAGATACCTTTTTGCTTTAGTATTTGTGATCTTCTCTCTAAATAGTACTGTACCTGTCACTTCTGCACTCCTGTATTGTGATCTGAATTTTTTATTGCAGTAATCCCTAATGGTACAGACACACTTCTCTTAAACCAGGGAAAACCTCCCCTAATGCATTGAATAGACCAAGCAAGTAATCCTGTTGTGAGCAACTTTCATATTTAATGCATCTCTGAAGGTCAGCAGGAGCAGCCGCCTGTCATCCTGCTGTTCTTGCTCTCTCTGAGGATGGGTACCTTGTGTTTGAACCCTTGCTTGTTACCTAGGCAATCCCACTGAAACAGGCAGTGGGGTCATCTTGAAATTCATTAGATTTTTTTTGCTGTTTCTATCTTAAATCCACAGTCATGCACTTAATAGAGGGGACATAAAAAGTGTGAAGGGACTTCTGTGATAGCCATGGATAGGAGGGGGGTTGTCTGTAAAGTGTGCTGTGTGTATTGCATCAATGCTGGGTAGCCTCACATCAGCTGTAGCTGCACTATGCACTGTATAGATGTGTAGGAGTTTTTCACTTAAAGCATCAGAAACACAGAAAAAAGGAGTAATAATGTATATGAATGGGTTATGATCTTACTGATATGTGCCCTTCCTACAGGCTCACAGGCCTTTCTGAAATGAATAAAACCTCCAAAGCAGCCACAGCTTACATCTCGAAAGCGGAACCAGTGTGGTAGTGCTTGCTACTTGATCCTGTGTGGGTGGCTCTTCTTAACCAGTGGCACTCACTGCCTATGTATGTTGTTCAGGAGCTTTGTGTAACATCTGAGCTTGAGCTCCAAAATGAGTAACAGGAGCTTATTGGAAGCAGAGTTATTTGTTGTTGTTTAGAACTTGTGGGTTTAGTGTTTACTGCTACCGAATCTCTGCTGGGAGCAGATAGCTTAGACCTGGTTCCTCTGTTGGTGAAAGCAGAACAGTACTCTTAAATATGTTCTTCTCCATCAAAGTTTTGGGTCACTGTTTGGTTTCTTGGTAGCTTGGATTAACATCTTAATTTGGTTAGTCTTTAAATATTGGTCTTGTCTGTGATATCTGTTGTCATCCAGAGCTATGACCTCTCATAATCTATAAAATGTTCATGAACAGTTTTAATTCTAAAGATCTAGTAGTTGTCTGTAATAATCCTTGAGGGACTGAACAAATGTGGCATGCTCTTTTTGTACTGGGGGCAGCTGGATAAAAACTGGTGCTGCAGCTTAAAAGGGCTGATAAGAAGTAATACATATCTTATGTTGGATGTCAGTAGTTGTCTTTGCTGGTCCCTCCTTAGAAAAATACTTGTTTTCATAGCATCATAGAATCAACTAGGTTGAAAAAGACCTTTAAGATCATCAAGTGCAACCATTTGAATAGTTTCCTATCTGAACCTCACCTTAAGTCATGGGATGAAATATGAAATCTGAAATCAGTGGGAGTTTTTTGTGAGTTTGAGATGTCAAGTTTTTCTCTGACAGTTCTGCCTTCTGAAATGTATATTTATGTATTTCTGTGTGTAGCCTTAGAGGCATCAGTATTTCCACTGATTGTGTTGCCATCTAAAAATGATGCATGTTTTCTTGTATGTGTGTTTGTGTGCAGCTGTTCAGTGCCATGGGGTTTGTTGCAGATGGAGCTGTGGTTGCAGAATATGTTCTCGATTCGGGCTGCTCTTTTCCAGTGTAGCTTTCAGGAGCACAGCTTTTTGCTTTATGCGTGTATGTGGCAGCCAGAGGTACAGCAGCTACTGCAGTGCTTTCATGTCTGTGTGGCCTGGGATTCTGAAAACCAGGACCAAGAGTATGTTTCTACCCCTGTGGCATCACTTAAAGACTGTTATCCTGAAGATTCAGGATGGATTTTATCTATTATTAATAGAAGAAAGGAAGAATGTTCTTTTTATGTAAAGGCAAGGCTAAATTGTGATCATTAGACCTAATGTTTATCAGAAAAACTATCAGATGCTTTTATTGTGGCAATCCAGTGCTCTGTTTATGTGGGTTGTGCTCCCATGTTTAGCTACATCGTGTGGGAGCCTTCCCACAGGACACATGCTAGTGCTCTGGCATAGATGAGGGAGTGTGTTTGTACGTACCTCTGGTAATGTCATAGCCCTCTCCTGGGAGGAAGGGATCAGTGGGATGGAATTGTTGCTCAGTATTGGCAGATGTTATCTCTCTGCTATGAAACACTAATCAGCTTACCAGGAGGCTCTGGTTTCTCAGCCCTCAGCTGACAGGTAGGGAGGAAGGAGAAGTAATCCAGTTGAATTGGAAATGCAGACTTGACTTTGCTTCTCATGTCACCTCTTGAACCCTAATAAAGGGAGAAGCACTTGGGAAGCAGGACCATCTCATTTCATTTGTACAGTGTCAGGGTAACGGTATCCACTTCCCAGCTGGTTGCGTATAATGTGGTACTTCAGAACCAGCTGCTGCTTCCTGGTGACATCAGGGTGGGTAAAAAGGTGGACTGCTAAAGAACAAGGCAACTTCTTGTTGCAAGGGAAGTTTTAACGTATGGAAAAGAGAAAGTAACTCAGTCCTACTTTTTACCCGCCCCATGTTTGTGCTGTTAGTGCAAAAGGGTGACTTTTGTCTTTGTGATACTTTGAGAGTGAAGCAAGAAATTCTGCCAGAGTGTTTTGGGAGATGACAACAACTCAGAAAGGTACTACAGAACTGAGTGCCAGGGTACCTTGAACTGGGAGCTTTTGCTCCAGTAAGCACTGGTGCATGTCTCTTCCATTAAGCATCTTCCAAAGGTACAAGCACTCTTTCTTCATGGCTGAGTGAAATAAAAGCTCTGTAGCCTTAAAATGCAATTTTGCTGTGTAACATAATGGTTCAGAAATGGCACCAAGTTCTGTTTGTGGATCTTTCAAAAGGAGCAGTTGGCATAGAGCTGCTTCAGTAACACACAAGTTAACTGCAGCAGTGTTAGGAAGTGGACTGGATTCTATTTCCCTCATGTGATCCAATAAATAGAGTATTTGTCCAAAAAGCTAATAGAAGATGAAGACATTTGAACTGGGTCAGTTAGCGTCTCAGCTGATAGGTTTTTATTACCGTTAATGGCGTATCTTAATGGAAAACACAAACCCAACTTGTAGGATGGGTATGCATGTGTGGTCCATGCTTGTAACTGAGAGACATCTGGTTTGGAACCACATGAGATGGGGTACAGAACCTTGCTATGCTGGATTTTTAAAATCACCTTCTAGAACAAGACCAGTTCTTCTAAAAGGTGCCCATAGGTGGTAGGTGTGCTTCAGAGTATAAAGATATGCCCCTTATTAACTTGTGTGGGATCTCTTTTCACTACTTACTTTACACGCCTTTTTAAGTACTTTAAAACCAGATTTAAATGTAACACTGTTCTCATTTCTCTGTTTTCAGAAATGAATAAAGCTAGCAGCCCTACATAATATGCTGATGGCATTCTGCGCTGCATCAGGATCGATACATGAGGAGAGTGTGATGCCTGGAAATCTCGTCTTGGATTCTCCTGAAATGGCATCCGAAGGCTCTCCAAAGCATGCACATGGGAGCATGGAGAGGGGTGGCAGTATGGAGAATCGTGGCAGCCAAGCTAAGGGCAGAAATCTTGCCTTGGTAAGTGTTTAACAAGCCTTATGCTGAATGATATAAATTACATGAGTAGCTTTGTTTACATCACAGGATTATTTTTGTTATTTAAGCGTTGATTTTTGCCATTTCTGGTCCTAAATGGTTGCTTGTGGTCATAGTTACTAGCAAACTGAAAGGCCAGAAATGGCTATCATGATTTGGTTCAACAGCTTCTTATTGTGATCTGATTGTGTCTGAGAGCTTGGAGAGTGCTTCTCTCTGACCATTCCTCCCAGAGAACCAGAGATGGTGGCAAGGAGCACACGTTCCACTGGAGTGCTTGGTCCGACTACCTCTGATTGGTATACATCTGCCCTCACTTTAAGTAGCTTGTAAAGGAACTTAAGGATAGTGTTTCATGTTTAAGCTTTTTGTTGACACTACTGAATGACGGTCTCTGCTTATTCCACCTTCATGTAATTAGGTGAGTAACAAGTATGTCACCATAAACAGAGCTGTCTTCACATTAGTGAATATGAGTGTGTGGCCATTTAAATAGTACGTGAGTAATTGAGGGAGTAGGATGTGCTGCTGCATTTTTTTGAATGATCAGGATGATTCAGGCAGTGAACCCAGCAGTACTGTTTGTACTGTGACAGGCTAAGCCTAGAAAGCAGCTATGGTTCCTTGTATATGTTTTTTATCATTGCAACCATTTGATTGAGGAATCTGGTAAACTTTTGTCCTCTTCATGTGGAATTAGGCTTTCCATATCTTTCTTTCTGTCCTCCCTGCTGGCTTCTTTGTGGTGAAGTTATTCTGTGGAAGAGTAAGTGGTAAAAATAAGTTAGCAAGTTAATACCTGTGTTTATCTATATAGCTCAGTGGTTTTGTGCTACTTCATGAGCTTTTTGGTAACTGGAGGTAATTCTAAAGATACTCCTTTTTTATTGTTTCTAATGAAAATGCATCTCTTAATACTGTGCTTGTATGCTTCAGTTTATGCTGCTAGTTAAACCACAAAAAAGTATTACTAAATGTAGTCCCTTAACTGCTTCTGATCTGTGCTAGAAAAACGTTGTAGGGGAGCCCAGGAGCATAGCCAAGTGTTGCATTTGGGCTTAGGTATTTAGAGCATGATGTTTATTGTATGAAAACTGTTTGGATCTCAGAGAATTACAGTGGGAGTTGCACTTGGTTAAAGGATTACACCTTAATTTGATGCAGAATTATAAGTTAATTGTATGCATTACTCTGACTCCAGTTTTTCAGGTTATCAGATCATGTTTTCATGCAGTTTATTCTTAGCTGCAGTAGCAGGTGTGAGACTGGCCATTTGAGACAATCGGTGTTAAGTAATGAGGCTATGTATAAATCACTGTGTTTGTCCAGCCTCATCCTGAGCCTGCTGTGTCAGAAAATGACATAGATTCCCTTAGTCTAAGTAGATAGCACCATGTGATAACCCAGATGATGATGCATCAGCTAGAATTGGAATCCCTTCCTGCTCTGTAATGTTGTAATTTATACATGGAGTAAAAGCTGGCTGCGGGTTTAGGCAGTTCCCATCAGACCTATGCATCAGCAAAAGAAGTTCCAGAAGCCTTTAGTTTGTCTTGTTTGAGTTTATGCATGAAGAAAGTGAAGCATGTACCAATGAGTTTAATTCTAGTGCCACAGATTCCCTTCCATGATTGTTCTAGCACTATAGTAGGTGGCATGTCTGATAAGGCTGACAACTAGCAGGCATGGAATAACAGGTTAGGGAATGGAAATGCCTTTCAATAAAAGCATAATTTCAGTTTGAGGCTGGGTTTGAACTGACTGTGAAGGAAACTGCCAATTGTGATTGA
Organism: Forpus xanthops; assembly: GCA_032466535.1. Taxonomy (NCBI): domain Eukaryota; kingdom Metazoa; phylum Chordata; class Aves; order Psittaciformes; family Psittacidae; genus Forpus; species Forpus xanthops. Next base: position 41,198 of record JASSUY010011174.1, read on the forward strand.
GTAAATAGTAGTCAAGTCTTTAGTGCTGCTCACATCTTTCCTTTTTGTGATCCGATGGAAGTATTGTTCCAGGGCCTGGTAGCTTTTGTCTGTTCAGTACTGAAACAGGCTTTAGAAATCCTCAGGATAAAAAGCAGTATTCTTCAAATATTTTCTATATCTTTGTGTAATTGTCTATTAAAGCATGGGGTTTATAGCTCACATGGGGATCCAGGGATTTGTAAGAGGAAAAGCTCATTGCTGGAACATGCTCCTGGAGGCCATAACTTCCTGTTTCAGTAGTTTTGTCATAAAAGCTCAGAAGATGCAGTGGCTTTGGCCTAATGAGAAGGTAGGGATAGATAACTGTGTAGAAAAATAATTTCATGTTAGACCAATTCTGAGAAAGGAAGGGGCAGATTTTCAGACATGAGAGATGGAAATGGAAGCAATTGCATGCTTCTCTTCCTCTTAATTTACCACTTTTCTGGGTCTGTGCACATAGAGACATAGCAAGGAAGGTCAGAGTTAAGTCTAATTTATAATTCTAATCTAGAATTAAGTTTAATTTATAATTTTAGTATTTTTTTAATGGCCTTGCAAAGGAGAGAAGTACAGCAGTGTGGTTTATATGACAGACCTCTACTGCTGTAGGTTTCTTCCTACTTGATTACAAAAAAGAGCCCCTTAAGCTTCTTGCTGTCAAACTACATTAGTCACTAAATATAACCTTTGTATTGCATCTGTGGAATTCAAACCTAGGGATGTGATAATAGAGACAAACACTTGGACCAGCTTTAGCCTAAACTGGCTGCTTAGAGCTGGTTTGGCTGACTGTTGGCTGTTCTTGCGTACTCTCTGTCTGCGCTGGCAATGCTTGCTGTGGAACTGGTTGTCAGTTTAGGGATGATGGACGTGAATTGCCATGTGCCAAAAAAGGTCTTAAAATTCCATAAGAGTGATTCTTACCAGTCAGTTGTCATCAGTTTAATTTTGGCACGTCTCAGCTTCTTACCTGCATAGTGGTGCTTTCAGTTAATCTTTGACAATTGCAGTCCTTAAAGTCTGGTTGCAGTAGGATTTTCCATATAAATGATAGGTGTTTGGGTCTGGATTTATGCTGCTAAATCTATCGCAGCAGCTGAAGTCAAGTACAAGAGCTTACTTTTAGATGGGAGGAATACTGGCCTTTATTTTAATCTCACCCCAACTTCTATAGCCTTAAAAGTTCTTGTATATTAAGACATTAATTTGAACATGTATTCTATTGTTTTTTTCTTTTAATGAAGGTGGTATCCATAGACATGCTTGGCAAAAGCATGTGACAGTTGTACCTTCTTGATACATGGTATCAGTTGTGCTATCCAAAGAGGAGGGAAAACCCAACTCTTTTCTCCCTGGCAGTTTTGACTGCCAAAACCCATTCTCGAATGACACTCCTTGTTATGTGGTGTAAGAATTAACTTGCAGTGAAACACAGTTGCAGCAATTTAAGGACACTTAATTCAGAGATAAAACTAGGTCTTAACTTTTTTAGAAGCAATTTGACTTGTTCAATTGACTGATAAGTACAGACCAACTTCCTAAAGCCAGCCCTTCTTTTTCAGCGCTTCACTCTGGTAATTGTACTGTATATCTACTCTCAGCTATGAGTAACTGCTTTAGTTTCTAGGTGTGAATATAATGCTAGGACAATAGTATCATCTGTGAAATCATACCAGAAGGTGGTGGTTGTACCTGAAGTAAGCTGTGCTAATTAGGATAAGCTGTATCAGTGTCTTGGATCTGTTGATATGACTTTAGTATTCTACCTTCTGTATGTAAACATCTTTTATTGAGTCATAGGTTTGAGAGATAGTGAGTTCTTGTTCTCAATGGATCATGCTGTGGTGATACTGATTTCATTTTTGCCTCTGGTTCAGACAGATCCTCAGTTAATGCTAGAGTTCATCGCTACTCTTTCTGGGGCAGTGGTGACCCCCAGAATTTGGTCAAATTTCTCTTTTGAGCCTTAAATAGGCAGATGCCCATGATTCTAAATAGATGTTGCTTGTTCTGTTTGTTAATTCTTCAAACAAGCTTCCTCCGTGACTCTTAAGACTTGACACCCAGCCACTGAAGTTGGTTTGTCCCTACCAGGCACCTTCTATGGTACAGGTGACATAGACAGGAAGAGCAAGTATCTTGTGAGTAGTCTGAACTGGCTCAGTGTCTTATTTCACACGCTCAGCCATTTAACTGAGGGTTGACCTGGTTATTTTGTAGTTATGATGTTTCTTGGAGCCTAAAAATTATAGTTGCTATGCCTTTATCTGTTTTTTGGATCAGGACAGCTAATTCAAATGCAACAGACATGTCTTAAGTGCACTATATTGCTGTCTCTTTGCCCCAGCCTCTCTGAAGAGGTCCTTGGATTCCAGTGTGGTTTTAGGCGTTACTGGGAAAGGCCATCTTGTCTGTTAGCCCACTGCCACTTTTTCTGTCATAATCTGAGTGTGCAGTCTTGTGATGCTGAGCTGCACTTTAGGTACAGTAAAGGGAAAGTCCTGAGAGACTCCTTTGATAATTAATGTGTTTTCCCTTTGATATTGATACTCTGCAGGCTTTACTGTACTACAGGTATTGCACGATGCCTAAGGACCTTGCCAAGTAACAATGCACCAAAAATGAGAAGAATTTTTGACTGTTTGCTATTTTCTATGGATACAGCTGTCTTTGGGCATGTGGAAGCCATTCCTTACAGGGTGTGGAGGGTGCTGTGCAATGTTTCACCCACTTGAAATTGATATTAGTATGACTTGGAAGCAGTGTGCCTTGGCAAAAATAAGAGTCACTGTTCATACCAGCAATAGAGAGGAATTGGGGCTGGAGGACTGCTTACTTTGGACTATGAGCATGGAACTAGGATAAAGAGCCTGCCTCCTAGCAAGGAATGACCTTGCTGTGAAATGTGTTGGTGAGAATGTAGATCCTGAAGGCAATTTACTCTGTGCACAGACTGCATCCTTCTGTTTCAAAGCAGGATGTGGTAGAGGAAGATTATTCCAGCAGGTGGGCAGCTCTGCTCTGAAACCCTCACTGATAAGCGATCCTGAACTCCCAAGGTGGTTTCTTTGTACTTTGCTGCTTTTCAAGGAATACTTGGATTAGAGTTTTATAATGTGAAAGCAAATTTCCACGTGCCTTGCCTTCAGTGCACATAGAGGTTTGTTGTGATTATGTGGGTTGTGAACTTATGTACTAAAATACATACAGGCTGCATCTACCTACCACCCATTCATTCTTCCCTGTTTTAAAGCATAACGTGCTCCATTCTCCCAGCCTTCCTGTGCAGCTACACTCTGAGCACTCCTTGCTTTGTTCTGAACCGTGCCCAGCTTGGCTGCATCCTTTCCAAAGTTCAGTGACTGAATCTGAACTCTGTGTTCCAAATGAGGATGTGCTGCTATTTCATCACCCTGGTTAATGTATCCCAGAATGACACTTGCATATATGAGCTGAGCTCTTTTGGCCGCTTTATACCACTTAAACTGACCTACAACTTGTGTTGCCACTAAGACACTTCTCATTACTCTATATTCATGTGGGGTTTAACTGAATTTCATCTTAAGACTACCAGCACACTTGTATGGCTCAAGAAGGTCTCATTCTGTCCTGCTCAGCTCTTGCAGCAACGTGTTCCAGCAGAAGAGGATTAACAAATACTAAGTTAATTGTCTGCTGTTAGTGAAGCATCAAAAATTCAGGGGTGTAGGGATAAATCTGTTTAGGACTTGTCTTGTTTCATTATACAGTTTATGATGCATCATGATACTTTTCAAAACCAGCAATCTCTCCCCTGCCCCTCAGTTACAACAATACCTTTCAGTAACTTCATCCAGGCGTAGTTTCCTTATCCATCTATGAGCGTATTTTTGAGGGCCATGTCATAAAGCCTTCAAATCGAGATACACGATTTCTTGTGCTTATACCTTTTGGCCAAGTCACTACCCCTCTTGTAAGAAATAAGATTGGTGTGAAATGACTTTTGTAAAAAGTGTCTAGTGGCTGTTGCCTGAAATGTCTCCCAATGTTTCTCTATGTTATTCTAACATAGAAATTAAAAGGAAGAAGAAATTACAAAGCTGATCAGCTGAACTCTGATAAACAAGGAGCTGTCTTCAGATTTTTGCTAGATCTGGCATTGTTTTAGCTTGCTTTCTTAAAAGTAAGTTAGGAATAGTTTAATCAGTTTATGACTTTATTTTAAATACTTCTAGATGGTTTGTTTCCTCATGAACTATTGATTATACACTTTGACTATTAGGAAGCACACAGGTACAATTATGTTAATAAACTGAAGAAAACAGCAGTCACTATTATAGTTTTCTTCACACCAAATGAAGTGGTATTATCAAAATCATCAGATAGTGGCTTGTAAAGGAAGTACTTTTTGACACAGCACACAATTAAGCTATGGAACTCATTGCCACAGAATGCTGTGAGTGCCAGCCGTTTACATGGGCTTGAACAATAAGATGAATTCATGCTGGAAAAGCTCATTAAGGGCTATTAAGTTCACAGACGCGGATGCAACTGGGAAGTCCTTAAGCCATGTATTGCTGTAAACTGGAAGGGTGTAGGGAAGAAAAAGATAAAGCCATCCAGCTGACAGCAGTACTCTTCCCCTCAGCCCCATTCCCCTGCCCAGAACATTACTGGTTGGTGAAGGCAGGCTACTGAGCTAAGTGGGCTTTTGTGCTGATCCTGTGTAGTAGTTCATGTTCTTATCTGTAATTCACTCGCTTCCAACTTCAGCAGTATGAGCCGTTGTTTCCCCTTTCTGCAAATATAATCAGAGGTACTTGCCTTTTTCTTCTGTGCTGAAGCTTTTGTACCTATTCTGGTCCTGTGCCTGCATTCAGGGCTTTCTGTTTCACCCTTTTCACAAGAACTGCCTGCCTTGTTAATAACAGCCTGGGGCCTAAGTGGTGCTGCATTGGTCTCTTTCTACTACATATTAGTTTGCTCCCTTCATGTTTTTATTTGAGAAGCATCCAGTCACATCTCTCCCATGGAACTGTGCCTATTAAGTCTTTGGCACTGTCAAGTGATTGATGACAAATCAGTTGAATCTGGTGTTCTCCTGGTATTTTGCTAATTGACTGCTTGGTTCTCTAGCAGTGATCAGAAGAATGATGTTTCTTTTTTTAACCACTGCAAACGTCTTGTGGTTTTCCCTGCTGTTCTGCTTCTGTCAAAGCTGGGCTGGGCTTACGATAGTGGGTTTGGATGCAATGTGAAGAATTTCTTCAGATCAGGTGAAAAATTGTGGGCCTCTGCTAATAAGCCATTGTTTTGAACAGGTAGGAAAGGGATCTTTTCTATGAAACAGTTTGGTCTTTTTTTTATTCCCCCTTTTTTTCCTTGTTTCTTTTTTTTCCTCTTTTCTACCAAGCACTGTCATAACAGACTCCTTCCTTTTGGCGTAAGCAGGAAATGTTTGGCTGCACAAAGATCTAAAATATTAATGCCAGCTGAGCATACTCAGCTATTTTAGCTGTTTGCATCCCAAATTTCTTCTGTCCAAGCAGTCTTTTTAATCCTCAGCTAAAACATGGTGTTCAAGTTTCAAATTCAGGCTGTCTTTTTAAAGTAGCATTAGAGTCTGCAGTGTTAATCATATGTGAGATTAAGTTTTGGGAGATGTGTTTGTGTATTAAGAATAGGGAGTTGGTGGAAAGTACAAGGCAAATAACTCGAGTGGCTGAAAAGACTCTGTTAAAACCCAGGTTCTTCAAGTAGAAAGAAGGCCTGGACTGGAAAACCAGCCCAGAAGGAAGAGGAACTATTCCAGTCCTTGGAGTATATGGAAAATGAACCAATTACAAATAGACGTGGCAACCTGACCTGAAACTGGCACCTGTTAACTACAGCATTCCTCCCATCTTTCTGAAAGCTTGACTATATTATAAGTCATACAAGTGGGCATTTTGTAATACACCACTGTTGTCAGACCAGTGGTAAAGCAAGTCACTGCTTGCTTTGCATCTCTGAGCTCCTTTGGTTTGACCAACTTGAGTAGGTTTATTTTCACTATGCCATTTATGTGTAAAATGGGATTAATTCCATTTGTCTCATAAACTGCAACATGCCTTGCCTCAGGGAGTTTGTAGCCAGGTTGGATGCCTTGCATCAGTACGGTGACCAGCCATAACACTGCCCATTCTCCAGAGCTGCTGTCCTTTGCTGAGGAAACATGACATTGGTCATTTTGAAGGGAAACTGCATGAGGAAAGAGATGGAAGTGCTGAGATGAGGTTGGCCTTTCACATCTAGGCATGCGTTTTACTACAGAGGTATTTGCAAAGGGATGGCCACTCATTTCAGATCCTTCACCTAACAGGAAACTGCTCATTTCAGCAAGATCCATGAGGAATGGTAAGTCAGGCAGAACTCTGCTGACCAGTCCTCCTGCAAATCTTACCTGTTGTGAGAAGACACTGTGTCTTCCTTACAGAAGGATGGAAGAAAGGCCTTTTGAAAGTCTTTGCTTCAGTTCACATACTGTTTTACTCAGCTCTTGATCAAAGAAGCTAAGCTCATGTGGGAGCAGTACTTTTAAGCAAACAGTGTGGTGCAGTCACTTCTGTACTTCTCTTCACTCTGGATATGCTGCCCACTATGAACTTAAACCCAACCCCTCTTTTCGTTTGCCTGTGGAAGTCGGGCTCTTGCAATGAGCTCACCCACAACAAAAGCTTCTTGGAGTCCTGTCCAGCTCCAGCAAGTGCCTACCTAACAACGGCTCCTTTCCTGTCATTCTCTTGCCTACTACACATAGCAGCCGAATGAGTATTTGGGTGGGGAAGGAAGGAGATTGCAACATCCATTGGGGAAAAAAAAGAAAGAAAAAGGCCTGTCTGTGTCTGACTTTTCAAGTGCAGCTGTAAAGCTTTCCTTGGCCTTTGAAAAGGGAGCTTTGCCATGCAGTGGGTGCGAGCTGAGGAATACGTCAGCCTTTGAACTTAGTTCTTTAAATAGGCAATTGCAAATGGCATCAAAACTTAAGCTTTGGAGGCAGTTTTGCTGCAAGCTGGAGTAAATTACTTATTCTGACAATGCACTGTGGATGCTAAGACCAAGTTACAAACACCCACACCCCTGTGTCTTTCTCACCCATTAGACCATATTCACCTTAATGCCAATAAGTCTGAATCTCTAGGATTGTAGTTGTAGCATGAACCTCTTGCAAGGGAACGCAGAATTGGTTTCAACAAGGCTCCAATGCTCTGCTTTAACAGCAAACTTTGCCAGCAGTGACTACAGGCTGTAATGTGTTCACATGATTCCAGCCACAGATAAGAGAACCTGCCCCGAAGTGTCTGATCCAAGAGTGGCTGAAAGGCTGTGTCTGTCTGCTGTAAAGAAATTAATGAAATACAGGGCAGATGTTCTACAAGGCAACCAAGAGCCCTAAAGCATTTACTTTCTCACCTGTAGTGTTTGGAGTGCTTAGATACTAACTGCCACATGGTACAATGCAGCACTTCATAGCTCTTAATCTATAGGCATTGCTTTTCTACAGAGGTACATTGTTCGTGTTTTTAATGCTGAGGATGAGAATAAAAGTTTTGTTTGTGTGAGGAGTTAACAGGTAGAGCTGCACACAGTTTAATCTAATGTAAGATGACCTGGACAGGCATGGTGAGTTTGAAGCAAGTTGTGCTGCCCTGGCAAGACCATGTCTACCTCTTGGGTATTTGCACTGCATACCTTAATGGATTTACCTAAATTCTCCCAATCTTCATTGAGAAGTAGACTTGTTACCTTGCCTGTATGCACAATTAGATGTCCTTGGAGAAGTGAAAAGTAGATATGAGAAGGGAAACTGTCTTGTATTGCTTTGCTGGTGCTGCCTTGTTAACTTACTGATGGTGAAGTTTCCAGTGTATGCTTGGTGGGAGAGAAACTCAGCCCAGAAAAGGGAAAACCTCACTTCTCAACAATAGTTACATTCCAGAACTTACACAGCTCTCCTGGGAAATGTCTTTCCTGTATCCATTGTCTTAATGTAGTGCCTTTCCTAATCATTCTTTGTCATCTCCAAGCTTCTGGAAAAGTGAGTGTTTCCCAGGGTGTAGGTGGAGGGAAAAGAGTTTGGCATTGCTGCCTAGTTTATCATACTGATAATGTGTTAATCAAGTTAATCAAGAGCAGTGACTCATAGAAAATGAAGACTGGGTAACCCAAGTGGTTACTTACCACTTCTGTGGTCTACAGGATTGTTTCCTGCTGGAGAAAATAGCCCAAGGCACTTCATGAGGACCTGCTCCCTAGCAGTATTTATTCTAAGTTTTTCCTTTCTGTAACTCAAAGGTAAAACCTTTAGACACCATCACCTCCTTATTATTAGTTCTTTGAAATCTGCCTCTAGAAGTCCCACTTGGTCTGGAGCAAAGAAGGAATCAGCTTATTTGTTGGACTGTCCCAAATGTACCTTTGCCTCCCATGCTGCTCCCTAAACCTTGTCCCTGAACCTGACACAGCAACTGAAGCAGCTTACTCCAGTTTGGAGCCTGAAGAAACTATCTTGACCCTTCTAAAAACGCAGATTTAGTGGTTTCATTGCCCCTTGTTATTTTTGCTCCTCTGCTTTTATGATCTTTTAGCACTTTGTTCAGTCCAACTCAAATGGATGCTTGTTTGCTGATCTGAAGTCAGATACTTTAAAGGATGAAATACCAGTTGCTGTTCTTCAGTCAAAACTTATGCCCTGTAAACTCCTCTGTTCTGCTTTTTTCTCCTGCATTGTACAGGAGAAAGTGCCTCTTCAGGAAGGGATGAAGCAGCAAGCAGGAGTTGTTTCTGATGTGACTGCTGCCTGTTCATCCTGCCCTTTTCTACCTTTGAAAAGGGGCTCTGTGTTTGCTATCAGTGGACTTTTACCTGTACGTGCCTGTAGGGTGTTAATCTCTCTTTTTTTTTCTTTTTTCCCCATAGGATGATGAGAGTCTGAAGTACTTAACTCATGAAGAGCAGGATGTCCTCATGTTCTTTGAGGAAACCATAGATGCCTTAGAAGATGACTTGGAGGAGCCGGTCCTATGTGACAGTGGCATCCACTGTCAGTCTCCACGATCAGTGGAAGAAACTGTATCCAGTCATTCAGAGACTGAAGATATCATTGATTTAGTACAGTCAACACCTGAGAGTAGTGACCATGAAGGCCCTCCTAGCAGAGATACGGAACCAGGTTAGTAGTATTGCTTGAAAGTGTGGGTTTTCCCTTTGACTTAGCTCTACATATTCCAGTTCTCATTAGAACAGCTAAAGAAATACTATACCTTCCTTACTACCTCCAGATGAATCTCTCACACATCAGGAGCAGTAAGAACCATGATTTTGACTCAGGATTCCTGAAGTTCTTGTTGTTATTATAATGCTTTTTCCTCACCTCATGTTATGACTATGATTAAGTTGTTGGGCTGCTACTCAGCCCCTGCCTGGTGACCGAGGTGTAACAGAACTGTTACGCAGAGTCATTGCAGCAAGGCAAACTGGTGTTCATCAATGTGTTCATGCTCTGCTTCTCTTTAAGACCTTTTAAGACCTTCTCTAAGTTTTAAGACAGCAGATTGTTTGTAGTGTTACTTTGTGTGAAAAAGGCACATGATCTTATCACAGTAAGCTTGTGACAAGATAGTGTCATGGTCTTCAGCCTGGAGAATTTTCTCTCTGTTTTTGGAGCGTGGATATATCAGGTAGTACATCCAATGGCATGTAATGTGTTTATTAAAAATAAGAATTGCAAAGCTCTTACAAAAGAGGCAACCACTGAAACACAATTTTGTGAATGAGTGGCAGAAAGAGCATTCTAGTGAATTCATTGTAAATATGGTGATGTAAACTACACCATCGCCTACAAGATGCCATTGCTGGGAGTTCAGTTAGAGTTTCCTCCAGCAATGTGGGCTGAGTTTGAGTTAAAAAGTTTGGTGAAGGGAATACAGATGCTTGCTGATCCTAGATGAAAGCAAGCCTTGTATTCTGCTCTGTATGAAGACTTAATGTTGCTGCTTTGTCTTTTAAGTGCTGGATGCTACCAGAACTGAGAGCCCGAAGCCAGCTGTACCTACTGATCTTCTCCCACATCCCCCTGTACCACCACCACTGACATCTGAGACCCCTCCGCTTCCTCCTCCACCCCCTCCTCCAGTGCAACATCCCAAATTGCTTCGTTCCATCCCCACTCCGCTCATCATGGCCCAGAAGATGTCTGAGCAGCAGGTGGAGCACAGGGCTCGCTTCCCCACTGCCCTCAAGGAAGGGAATTCAGACAGGAAGAAAACCCCAGTAGCCAACGGTGATTATTCTGTGGCTCCAAAGCACCCTCCTGCCCCTGCACCCAAACTGCATCGGTTCCCCAGCAACATCAACATAACAAATGTCAGTGGCAAAGAATTCAATGAGACTATTTCCAAAGCAGCAGTTAACGTTCAGGAACGGAGAGCTCAGGTGCTGGCCAACATCAATGGAGGAGCTCTTGTGGCAGCTGATCTGGAGGACAAGCTGCAGAAGAATGATTTCTTGTCACGTAACAGAAGTTCTTCCTTAAGGGATCTCTCCTCTGAGCAAACACGATATGAGGCCCTGACAAAACTTGGCCTAGTTAAGGGAAAGACAGCTCAGGACCAAGTGGACCGTGTCCCAAGCACTCAGCAGCTTGATGTGCAGCCCAAACAGGCAGATGCTGTTCCCAATGGATATCAAAACATCCACGAGATCTTAAAAAGCGAACCCAGCCCTTTCCTTCCTATGGGCAAAACTGTAACAATCAAACCAGAGGTAGCTCTTGCTGCTAACAAGGTCAGCAGCACACAGCAGAACACAGCAAAAAGCTTTAATGATTATAAGCAGCCTAGTCTAAACCTGGATATGAGGAGGAGATCGGGCTCGCTGCCTCGACCTTCAGGATTCCGATCCCAAGGGATAACGGTGAAGTTTTCCGGCCGTGGCTCAACAGAAGAAGCGAGGAGAGAGGCACTTCGGAAACTGGGACTGCTGAAAGAGACTGTGTAATCCAGATAGGAATGTTGTGGCAACAGAGGAAAGTCATGGCATGTCTTTGTGCTAGAGAAGTCCCAACAGGACTGGGATCCATTTGGAATAAGGAAGGGAAGTTCTCTGCCTCAGGCAAGCAAAAGAGGTACTAGACAAGGTGGAATGACCGCTTGTGTTTATCCCAGGAGAACTGGCACCATGTATAGTCATCTACAGCAGAGGGTTTCAGCTCTCCTTCCTACAGAGACCCTCATCTCTTGCTCTTTGTGACTAAGAGGAACTGTATCTAATGCTGTAGCAGACAGCAGGGTGTTAATGGAATGTACAGTGCAGTATTGTTGTACATAGCAAACTAAATGGCGAATCCTCCTCCTGCTCTTTCTGCAGCTGAAACAGAGCGCTTCGTTTGTCTCACCCACATGTGTGTGTATGTCTGTGGGAGCCTGAGATAATGTCAAAGCTGAAGTGACTGTGGCCTATGTTATCTGGCTTGGCTTCCTTCCCTACAGTAGTGGAGTCTCCTACTTCCTTGTGCCCGCTTGACTCAAGACAGTACAAAGGGTGGTTCTGTTTTGACCTTCTCAATAGAGCAGCCCAAGCTCTGAGTGAGGACTGCATCCTTCTGCTGCTTCACTTGAAGTCCTGCCTTTCTTCCCAACCACCTGCTTCTTGGTCACGCTCTGGCAACCTATGTGTCCAGTGAAAGGCACCAGATAAACCTCAAGGATATGCACCATGCACCGGTTCTCGCACTGATGGCCAAAGAGTCTCCTGACAGTCTGTGACCCCAACTGTTCTGTCCCGGTGATGATCTTACAGCAGAGTAGCCATAGGAACAAGTTAACTTTGTACCAAATGGAAAACCTTATGTCAAAAGTCTTATATTTTCAGGTTCCTGTAAAGAAACTGTTACTTTCTGAACAGTAGCTGTACTACAGGGAGTAGTTGTAAGTTCTGTTACTTCTAAAACATGTCATTTGATCTTCCTGTAGTTTGACAGCACTAATAACCCGCTGTTCACAGCCTTATTTGCTTCTGCCCTGCCAATGCATAAGAGAAGTTACAGCCAAAATTCTTTCAGGCTAAGTGGAGTTACAGGAGAGCTGTATGTTAAGAGCATAGCACTCATGGTCCAAGTTGGTGTTATGTTTATTCAGTGGAACTGCTTTTAAAGATGGTCCTAAAACAGATTTGTCTGTTGGTATGATGTTTTTTTATATATGGTAAAGATGTTCTTCCACATTAAACTCCCTTCCTATTTTGTACACCCAAGACCATCCAGAATAGCCATTTAAAAACCAAATGCCAAACTCCAGACCCTCTAAATTGTGTAATATTCCCCCTTGTTGAAGAGTTCTCAGTGGCTTGGTTGTTTTCGACAGGGAAAAACTCTCTTACTCTCTGCACTTTCTAAAGCCTAAAGCAACTCCTTCTTCTCTCCTGAGTAGTTGAGTAGTAAAGCTTGGAGCAGAGGAGGGGAGTGGCTATACCAGAAACCGGCACACCCATCAGCTAGGAGCTCTGACATAACTGTGATAAACAAGTTTGTAGTTCTTCTGATAAAGTATTTCAGACTTGCTGAGCTGTACTTGTAAGTGAAGCTGTCATGAAGGAGAACTTTGTGTCATTCTCAACCTGCCTCATAAATTAAAGTGGTTTTTGGGGGGTTATTTTAATTATCTGCTTGCTGCTTCAGTTTTGAATTGTGTTATGGCATCTGCCTGGTTCTGTTATGTACTTATTCTTTTCAGCCTTTTCACTGGGTAGGTGACTGTGTTCCTCACTGCCACAGGCTTACTATACCTAAGCAATCAGTAACTAAAGTATGTGGCCTCAGCCTGGCAGAGCACTTGTGCATGCATAACCCAACATGGGAAGTGCTGCTGGAACAAAAACCGTTGCTTGTATGCTGTGAGTACAGCACATACTTATCTTGCTGGCCTCTGAGTCTGTAGTCCTAAATCAGAAAGACAAGGGAGCACATTAAATACACCCAAGCACCTCATTGAGTGCAGCCTGGAATGGAGTGGCTGCTGCATCATAATTTATTAACACAACCTGCTGAGTAAATGTAAATGTTTCATCACCTTTGTGCTTTTAAATCCTGTTAAAGCAAATTCTTCATTGTGAATGTGAAGTGTGTACAAAGCAATCTTCACATCTATGTCGTTTCTTGCCACCTCTTCTTTGAGCTGTTTACAGCTGAGAATCCACGCTAAGCAAACAAGGGGGAAAAACCCCAAATCAACCCTGACACTAATTGTATTGAAATTCAGGCCTATTCAGTAACTCTGTAACATAACCCTATTTAAAAAATATAAGGTAGGTGTTTAATATCTAAAGTATAAAGTTAATGCAGTCTGAATTAGCTGGGTCATGTTCTTTCATCCCTTGAGCAGGGCCATGTCCTCAACCGCTGGGAAATGAGAGTTAAATCTTCATTATGTAAACCCATTTCTGGCCCATGAGGACTTGGAGCAAGGTATTCATTGAAGCCCTTCATTATAGCAAATATCCTACTGGTAAATTCTTCTCTGTGCCTAAAACTCGTAGGTAAAGCCATGTACTAAATGAAGTTAAGAGTCTAGCTGCTAATAACCTGTATATAAGTTGAGCTCTATTTTGTGTATCTATCTCGTTTTGTGTGTATATGTTGCTGTGATTTTATTTTATCCCTTTGTGTTAGAGGTAACTGTCTTGCACAAATCTGGTAAATCATCTATTAAAGTGGGATAAAACCAATGAAGCCATGACTGATGGGAGGTGGAATTTTATTCTCTGTTACGCAGCTGCATGCAGCTTTCTTGGAGGAGGAAAGTAACCTGTTTTAATGGCTAATAGCAATTGAATAACTTTCCTTTTTGCAGCAGTGGATGTGTGTGTGAGCCAGAGCCCAATCCTGTCACACACTGTGTGAATGAGGAGGAAGGGGTTAAAAAACAACAGGTAGGACTGTGTCTTCCAGAGGTGTGTATTCTTACTGCTGGACTTCAAGAACCCATCAGGGTCCTTGCAGGAATCAAGTTCATCCTGAACAGTGTTTGCAGTAGACAAAAATCCCCCTCTCCCAGTGTTTTGCAATGACAAAGTTCCTTTTGCAAAAGGCATACTGTATATCTGAAAGACATAATCCACCTTTGTGTTCTTAGGGGTGCTAACGTGAGCATTGATCCTGCTGAGGGTAGAGTTCTTTCTCGTTGCACAGGATGAAGTTCCCCATTAGAGGATATTCTTGCCCATCCCTGCTGAGCGTGCTTGTGTGTTTGCTGCCGTTCTGTCTTTTATTTGGACACTTGCACATCAAGACTGCTGAGATAGTTCCAACCAAGAATTAGTGCTGACTCTGGAGTTACTTCTTTGAAGCAGAGCATAGAGGTGAAGGTTTCCTAACGAAATGCAGCAGAGCTGAGGTGGTGGTTAAATCATCTTGTGCTGAGACTTGTCCCAGTTTGAGTAGGGAATGGGTTAGAGCCAAAAATAACAAACTTCGATTTAACAGCCATGATGACAAAACCCTCGGAAGAACGGATGTTTGAGAGCGAGCGTCTGCTCTTTGCTCAGACTACCCAGGGCAATGACTGCAGTCAGGAGCTTCAGCCTTTACTTCTCCATGCAGGCTGCCCTGAGTAGGAGGTTGGAGGGTGGCACAACCTGGGAAGAAACCTGGGAACCATTCCACTGTTTTGAAGATGCGTATTTTTATATACGGGTCTTGAGCATTTGTCCAAATATCACGTACCATAAACAATACAATTAAAATCACTCGAGGGAAAAATTAGCTCCCATTTGTATGAGCTACTTTTTCGTGCCCCAGGTAGGATGGTGGTGGTAGCCAAAGAGCAGCCTGGGCCTGAGCTTTCTAGAGCTGCCTCAGGGCTCAAGTACATGTCTCAGCCAGGACAGGGCAGGTGGCCTTGTGTAACCATGTCCAGCTCCAGCCTGGAGCCAGTGTGAGAGATTTCAACTTGGCCCAATCTATAATGAAGCTTTAAGTTAGTGCCTCACCTGCTGTGGGCTAAAGCCTCACATAGCTGCCTGTGTTACTGTTGGCCTTTTAAGTGGCTGCAGCTTTGGAACCAAGCTTTTGAGGTTTTGACTCCCCTTTACTTGCTTTATATATATATATATACACACAAACATGGATTTGGCTTCTCCCTTAAAAACAGCTTCATTAAGTGTTATCCATAAACTGATCAGGGAAAGCATGAGACTAAACTTAGATGATCCATCCCTGGCAGTATTCAAGGCCAGGTTGGACAGGACCTTGGGTGACATGGCTGAATGTGAGGTGTCCCTGCTCATGGCAGAGGGTTGGAGCTGGAATATCTTAAGGTCCTTTCCAACCCAAACCATGCTATGATTTTAGCCTGGCAACTTGGGCTGTTTTCTATACTGGTGGAGGCACAAGCAGGAGGACTAGGACTTCCAGTGTTCCTAAATGAACTCAGACTGGTTTGTAACTGAACCCACTAAGGTGAAAGTTACAGAACCCTTCTTTCTCTGACTGGTTGGGCATCATTATTCATGGAGGAGCAGGACCCCAGGATAGCACAGCTCAAATACAGCAGTGCGTGATGCAGTTATGGTGTGTGTGGGGTTGCTTGGGCTGCTCTGGAGTCACCCACAAAGCTGATGGTTCACACCTCAGGTGTATTCTTTACCTCTACAGCTCCAGCTGCCTTCGACTTGATGACTTGGATACTAAGCAAGTTGTGTCTTCAACAGGTCAGCACTGAAAGAGAGGGGTGTCAGCATGGAGTGAGTGGAAAAACTTGAAACTCTGTTTACCTCCAACACACACCCCTCTAAATGTTACTTCTAACTGCTGCTGCTTTAAGGCTCTGACAGCAACTTGGCTTGCTTTATCTACCAGCCTACTTTAAATAGTGTGAGCGGCTGTGAATAGCACTGAGAGGCTGCAATAGTGCTGGCCACAGGTATGTTGGCAACAGTTGTGCAGAGAATGGTATATGGGGGCCTGTGTTCAGAAGTCATATAACTGCATGATGATGGCAGAGCTAGGGGAGGAAGGGCCTTGGAGCAGCTCAACCCAGTTAAAGAGGAGGCTCTGCCTGCACAGTGGAACAGTTCTGCCATCCCCTTAGCACTGCTTGGGCACTAGTGGAAGAGTGAGTTATCTCTTGAGGTATCTGTTTGTATGGAACTTTGTCCTGTACTTATAGCTGTTAACTCATCAGAATAAGCTCCACCACCATAAGCTCATGTACTGGTACTAGGAATTGAACTGAGCAAGGTGATTTTAAAACAGGCGTGTGTGTGAATATGGATGCTCCCTTAGACATGGATCTTGGAATCATAGAATTGTTTAGGTTAGAAAAGACCTTTAAGAGCCCTGAGTCCAGCTGTTAACCCAGCACTGGCAAGTCACCACTAACCTGTGTCCGTAAGCCACAACATCTCCAGGAATGGTGAATCTACCACTTCCCTGGGCAGCCTCTTCCAGTGCTTGACAACCCTTGTGGTAAAGGAATTCTTCCTAACAGCCAATCTAAACCTCCCCTGGTGCAGCTTGAGGCCATTTCCTCTGCTTGTATTGCTTCTTACCTGCCAGAAGAGACCAACCACACCTCGCTCCATCCTCCTGTCAGGCAGTTATAGGGAGCGATAAGGTCCCCCCTGAGCCTCCAGACTGAACCCCCAGGTCCCTCAGCCGTTCCCCATCACACTGTGCTCCAGGCCCTGCACCAGCTCCGTTGCCCTTCTCTGGTCCCACTCCAGCACCTCAATGTCTCTCTTGCAGCGAGGTGCCCAGAGCTGAACACAGGATTCAGGGTGTCATCTGCAGGTGTTACTGAAGGTACACTCAATCCCCTCATCTGCATCACTGATAAAGATATTGAGCAGTCCTGACCCCAGCACTAAGCCCTGGGGACCACTTGTGACCGGCTGCCAACTGGATTTATCTCTGTTCACCACCACTCTCTGGTGCTCCTGCACGTTTAAGATTTCCATTGTGATGAGTTTCCATCCTTCCTAGCCTCCTCTGCCCTTCAGAACTGCTTCCCGAAGGACTTTGTCAACCAGTTATATGAGAGAAGGCCTGGAATTCATCACTTCTTTGTGCAGCCCTCCACCTGCACAGGGTGGAGGGCTGCTCTCAGAGAGTCCCTGCATCACATGGAGGCAAAGGCACTTTCATCACAGCTTTGACTCCTGACTATAAATATCTTTTCCTTTGGGGTAGGGAGCATCCTCTGGGTTTAACCAAACCCTTCCAAGGGAACACAACCTTCTCTTGTATGTGGTGGTTTTGTTTGGTCTCTTGTTTTCCCCTCAGAATGCGGCTTCCTCTTCCATGCGAGTAGCTTCTCCCAAAGCAGGAAATTCCTTCCCTGAAAAGTCATCAGTGCATCCTTGACTACTTCACCGGATGGTCAGATGTGTTCTTACCTCGAGGGACCTGCAGGGAAGGTTAGGTTTGTTAATACGGATAGTCATCAACTCCCAGCCTTCAGATTCTTTCTGCTTGGTCAGAATCACCTGCTGCTCCTTCCAACCAGCAGAATAAAGTAACCCAGGAGTAGCTTTAGGATTCAAGAGGCCTAAGAAGAGCAGACAAACCAGCAGGCTGGCATGAAGGGGCAACCTGGCTTCAATTCCTCTTCTGTTTGTGGGTTGTAGATCCTGCCCCTGAGCTTCAATGAACGTTTCATGAATGATTCATGAATCCCAAAGTCCTCCTGAGAGGTCCCCAAAGCTGCTCAGGCGCTGCTATCACAGGGCTGGGTGTCTGTGCAACAAAGAAATGCAGCGGTTACAGTGTCCTCATGAGGGACAAAGGGAGCCCAAGTGTTCTGGGGTTTGGATTATTTTTCCCCTCATTGGTTTTAAATGGAAAAATTAATTCCTTCCCAAGTAAAAAGAACTTGATAAGAATGAGAAAGTTTGAATTTGAAAGAAACCAAGTACACAAAAATCCTTTGCTTAACCATTGCATGGGGGTGCAGTTCCCTACAGCCAGGGAAGAACCCTGTGGAGCTGCTGCCTGAGGTCCATCACAGCTATTCACTTCAGCCCCTCCACTCGTGACTGCCGCATCCACTGCGGTGTCTCCACCAGTGTCACCTCAGCCACCTGGCTCTCAAACCAGACCCTCCATGAGCTGGGCAGCAAAACAGCCCATGGGGCAGGAGGCAACAACTGTCTCACCTTATCTGTTCTGAAACCCTCATTATTTGCTTGCTAACAGCCCCACTGGGGCTATGAGGATCCTGGTTGGGTCAGGAAATGCAGCAATATGGTGCTTTCATCACATAGAAAACTGCTACAACCAACCCTGAGGAGTGGCCATAGAGCAGGAGCCAGAACATCCTCCCTCTCCCTTTCCTGGTTTGCAAGTGGAGTTACTAAACAAAAATCTAACCAGGAGAACAATGAGACAGGGCTGGCAACAGACAAGGGATGTTTCACCCAGAGGACCAGCTCAGTGGTCACTGCTGAACATCTTATTTATACAGAGCCATGGAATGATTTGGGTTGGGAGGGACCTTAAAGCTCCTCCAGCTCCAACCCCTGCCATGGGCAGGGACACTTTCCACTAGAGCAGGTTACTCCAAGCCCTGTCCAACCTGGCCTTGAACACTGCCAGGGATGGGGCAGCCACAGCTTCTCTGGGCACCCTGTGCCACTGCCTCAACACCCTCACAGAGAAGAACTTCTTCCTCATACCTAACCTAATTCTACCCTGTTTAAGCTTAAATTAACTGTGCATCAATGTACAAAACTACCCCTGAGCACTCCCAGGAAGTGCACATCCACCCCGAGCATCACCACACTCCTGCCAAGGCATCCCATGGATGACAGGGCTGCTCTCATCTCCTTGATCTATGGTTTCTTCAACCCAGGAGCAAAGGGGAAGCTTTATGTTACTCAGGGCAGCTGTGTGTCCAGGCACAAGCATCCTTCATGAACCTGGAGAACCAGCATGGAGCCTCAGAGCCCTGGGCACACTCAGCCACCACAGCATCCTGCTGTTATCGCCACCCATGCAGGTCACTTCCCTCTCTGATTCAGCCTTGGAGCTCTCTTGTAACGGGATCACTCATTTCCTCAGAGGTTTGGGGAGGTCAGCACCACTATCAGATGTTCCTGATGTACTTTTTCCCATCGTTCCAGAGGAAGCTCTCCACTCTTTGAGCTGTTGTTATTGTAAGCACCAGAAAACTGCAATCTTTTATCTGTTCTCTGCTTGCTTACCTAAGCCATGAGGAAGGGCAAAGGCTGCTCTTCCCAGCCAGGAACCAAGGACAAAGATGTCAAACCAAGTAACAAAGAGCAGCGATGTGCTTGACCTTTGGTGCAGTCTGATGCACTGATCTTGAATCACGCTTCCTCTCCCAACACCACACCTACTGCTGCGGAGCATTTAATTGCCAGCACAGGAATGAACCCGGAGCCTGGAAGCTCACACTCACACATGCAATGAGTTGTTCATGCTCTGATTGAAGATAAGCCACACGTTGTACTGATGCTGAGGGTGGGATGACACCAGAAGGAAAAGAACATTCACACAAGCTGTCACAGCAGGAGGGAGATTATTTCTTCATATTTAAGCATCTGTTAGGAAACAGCTGTCAGCACATCTCTATTTCCAATACATAAGCCAGCACAAAGGGTCTTCAGACTTCATGACACGAACTTCATTACTGTGGAACATTTCCTGCCTCGTAAATGGATTGAGTTTGCCTGATTAGGTTTCACTTTTATTTATGGCATGAGTTTTCCAGCACACTCAAGCCCAGGGAATGGCCCCTGTATGCCCGCACTGTGGTTCCCAGTTCTGCAATAAACCCTTGGGCTGTGTGCTGAGAGCAAAGGTGTTCCTCTGCAGCAGTGATGCTTCCTCTGAACCCAAACCCGGTTCAGTTTTATGTTAGGTAATGCTCACAGGCAGTACTAAACCTATCGTTCCATGCGGCATGAGAGATGGAACCAACCGGAATGATAAACCACAATTACACCTCTCGGGCATTACAATAAGAAAGGAAGAGTTTGTGTAAGTGCTGCTTAAGATGGTTTGGTCCATCTTTCCCCTGGAGAGGAAAGGCTGCTGCAGGAGGAATGAGAACCTGTGTCTGCCTGGAACAGCTCGGCTGAATTCCCGGACAGAAGTGGACTGGACTGATCCTCCCATCCAGGCTGACTGCCAGCTTTCCTCCCAGGAGAGGGCTCTTCCTGCCAGGAGCCCAAGGAGGAAGCTGGAGCCATCATCACTGCATGAGAAGCTTCTCAAGAGCAGGGATAAGAAAAGCCAAAGCCACCTCTGAGCTGCCTCTCACTGCTCTGTTACCTGGGCTTCATTTCCATCACTCCAGGGATGCAGTTTAATAACCACTTACTGTATTAATGCAGGAACACTGTGATCAAAAATCAAGCAAAATCAAGTCTCTCGTTACCGCTGCTTCAGTGCTCCTTCTTCTGCAGTGAGCTGACTGCAGTCACAACAACCCAATTCATGTGCTCACGTGTATTTATGCCCCAGCATACCCTGTCTGAGCCTCTGCTACCACCGAGAAGGGGACAGATCTAACCCAAGCTCCATATTGTACCTGCCTGCCCCACACAGACAGTTTGGGTCACCCTTCCAATTGCCCCAGGTACCCATAGGATTCAGCTCCAGATGAAGGCACCTGAATTTTGCTGCCATACACAGATGGGACACCCGGTTCCCACTGCCACAACAGAGACATCACCCGTGACACCCAGGCACAGCAGCTGAATTCACCCTAAAGGGCACTCCCAGAAGCTGCCAAGGCTTCACCAATCCCATCTCCAGCAGCTGCAGCAGGACTTTGATGCCTCACACGTATCCCAGTTAATGCCCACACTCAGGCACCCATGAGAGGTGAGAAGTAACACCTAAGCAATTCTATATCTCTGTGAGGCTCTCTACATACCAGAGGGCTTGTTTTTAGTGGGACCAGCAGGACACAACACATCACTCTCTGCAGCACCACTCCCTGACTGGATACAACACCTTTGGTGATGCTGCCATGGAGCTTTCTGCATTTTAAGGTCTTCATCCAGTTCAAATTCCTATTCTGAGGAAGAGCAGTGCACAGGGGGGGTCTCCTCAAATTCCAGTGTCTGGAAAGGAAATTTACAGTCTCAACTATCTAAGTGGGAGGATACAAACTCCTACAAGCTCTGTCTGCCCTGAAGTGAGGCTCCTCACCTCTGCCACTGCAGGATGTTGATGGTGACAGAATAGCAGGGATGACTGAACAGTCATCAGATAATGGGGCTCACTTAGGACCAGGCAATACTAAGAGCTTTAGCAGTACAGCCTCATAGGTGCAAAGATAACAGTCTGCAGTAGTGCCTGGAACGGGAGTGATAAAAATCCCCAAGGATTTCACACCATGAAGATGAACTCCAAGTTTGTGTTTTTTCCCCGAACTTCAATAACTTACATGGAACTGGTGGAGCAGAGCAGGCAGCCAGGTCCCCACCATAGCCATATGACCTGAAATAGACACCTGCTGCCTTCTCCTTGTGCTGCTGACACTGGAGCTGGATGGTACCTTCAGAGGAGAACAGCATCACCAGTATCCGAGATTGCTCCAGGTCTTCCTCATGAGCGTTAGGGCTTTGAAACACATGAGTAAGCACACAACAGGGGCATCCTTCCCAAGACAATCCGAAGGTGCTACCAATAAATTGCAAAAGAACCCCAAACTAAAACAGTTAAAGGGTAAATACAACCAAGTTTTCAAGCCCCTAGGCTCCCAACCAGGACTTGTTCCCAGCAGGAAATGACAAAGAACAACTGAATGTCAGCAAACTCCAAATTTCTCCCTCCTTTTTAAGTGTCTTGACCATTTTTTTATCTGCCTGATGGCTTGGATCCAGGTAATGGAGGGAAGGAAGGAAGGAAGGAGGGAGCCTTTTAATAAACCACTTTTTGTTCTTCCAGCAACGGTTATAAACACCAAGTGTTTTAATCGCACAATCATACCCTGACAATAATAACTTAAAAGCAAAGTTTATAGTTTGAACAATACAAGTAAATGTTTTGACGTTTACTCACTTGTTTGATTCTTGCCCAAATAGTTTCCTACCCCCGTATGCTGGGATCTCCTTAGGAGGGGTTGGAAAAAAACTATTTATAGTTGAGTTCTGAGAAGAGACAGTGCGTCGTCTCGGATGAGCATCTTCAATGCAGCAGAACGGGATGTGGCTGAGGAAAAACCTCAGTGTGGAAAAAATCTGTGATGAAGCTGAAAAAGGGAAAAATAAAGAGAACAAAATACTGCAAGAGCAGGCTCATGGCATGGGTATGATTGTATTTGGTTATAGTTACTCACCTGGCTGGGCCATGGTGTCTTGAAATGACAGCACCACTGTGGGGCAACAACAGTGATTAGCAAGTTTATTTACTCACCGTTTCATTCCTCTGCCTTCATTTTACCTCCTGACATTAAAGCACAATGGCCGTTTCAGTAACAAGTGTGTGGCCAACAGCAGCTCAGTGACCCAGGTTGGACGGGGCTTGGAGCAAGCTGCTCTAGTGGAAGGTGTCCCTGCCTGTGGCAAGGGGCTGGAATTAGATGAGCTTTAAGGTCCTTTCCAACCCAAACCACTCTGTGATGCTCTGACCCAGCTCAGGCAGTGCTGACACTGCCACTGGTCCCACCAGCACTGCAAGTCTTTCAGGCTGAACATGCACTATGGACTATTAACTGCTCACCCTTGGCTGCAGCACTTGTGAGTTGGATTTGGGAACAGCTGCACTGCCATCCCACGGAGCCCATCTGGGACTATTTCTCAAGTCAGCACTTTTGATCAGTGCTGCACTTACTTAAGTCAAATGTATTCCCATGTAAAGAGAAAGCTGCATCAGCAAACTGCCGGAGCTTAACGTGGTAGCTCCTAGCGGCTCTTCCTGTGCTGCTCCACCAAGCACACAATGATGGCTTTGCTGGAAAGGGCAAATGAAAGAACATGAAAACTGGAGCAAATCAGGCAATTTCCACAATACAGGTGGGGTTTGGTAAGCCTTAATATACATCAATTTACATTATGTGTGTGTGCTGCACTCTATGTGCAGCAATGTATTTGTATATAGTATTTTTAGCTCCGTGACAGAAACGGCACAACGAGTTTCTTTCTCCCAGGGCCTGAAAAGTTAATAAAATGATAGCAAATGAAAACTCTGCAATTCATGAAAAATATACATATTTACACCCTTTCTTATTTATCACATTACAGCATTACAGGGTAGAGGAAGATAGTTGATAGCACCAGAAAGATGTTGCCTGAGTGCTGACATTCATAGAATCATAGAATAGTTCGGGTTGGAAAGGACCTTAAGATCATCTAGTTCCCACCCCCCTGCCATGGGCAGGGACACTGCACACTAAACCATGCCACCCAAGGCTATGTCCAACCCAGCCTTGAACACTGCCAGCGATGGAGCACTCACAACTTCCCTGG